>JARQOC010000774.1:0-61154 GCA_033576535.1 Allobates femoralis | reverse complement strand
TTACAGTGAAGATTATAGGTGGGCCCCACTGTCCCCACTGGCTCAACCTCGTAGACTGGAATCTCAGGGTTCCCCTATTGTTTTATCAGGTATAGAGTCACCTCTCGCTGGTCATTCAGCTTCCCTGTTGGTCATTTGACCTTCACCAACACTCTATTCCCCGGGGAGAATGGTTCTGTCTGCACAGGCTACGTGTCCCTATGAGCGACCTGACTGATGCACCACCCTTAATTGCTGCCGGTGTTCTTGAACCCATTCAAATGCCGTCCGAGGGGAATCAGGGGAGGGATCTGGCATGTTCAAATTTTCAATGTCCCTCCAGGGCCTCCCGAACATCAACTTGTGTGGCGAATAGCCCATAGTGCTGTGTACCCTATTATTGTAGGCCCACATTAGTTCCGAAAGGTACTCAGGCTGGCAGGCCTGCTGTTCGCCCTCTAACGTTCTCAACATCTGTAACACGGTACGATTAAAATGGTCACAAGTCTTGTTTCCTTGGAGATGGTAAGGGGTCGTTCTCAAATGTGGGATACCATACAGCTGGCACGGCTGCTCCATCAGTGTCCCCTGGAAACATGCCCCCAATCTCAGTGTATCCTTTGTGGACACTGAATCACCTGGAGGAAATGTCAACACAAGGCCTTATGTCACATGGCCGACTCCGCCATCTGATCTCTTGTTGGTACTGCCACAGCATATTTAGTGAAGTGGTCTGTTATTAAAAAGCAATAGGAGTACCCAGATGTTGAGTATCCTATCAAGATATAATCAATCATGAGCAGCTCTAAGGGGGCGGAGTTCTTAATAGACTGCATGGGAGCCCGCTGCTCAAGGCTTTTTTACTAATCCCACAGACCCGACACTGCCAAAACGCCTCTGCCACCATCCCTCCCAAGAAAAGAAAAGAATATATATTGCGCCACACGGTACAACATTAATCAGGGGGGATCGGTGAAACCACCCCCCTGCTCACCTGGTCCTGTTGTGCTGACCGCACAACAGGTTAATACGCTGTAGTCTAACTCGGGGTCTCCACGCCAGCACAGTGCCGAGGTTGTTGTAATTCACGTAGTCCGCCGGTGATCAGTCCACGTGACAGCAAGGGGAGTGTTGATGTGACGTAGGAGAGGTCCTGAAAGCCGAGCCGCTGCTGATCACGCTCTCCCGAAGGGAAGGATAGTGGTGGCCGTTCAGAAGTAAATGTGATAATGTGTCAGCGCTCAGAAGCAAAATCAGGACACAACTCTATCATTAATTACCTTTAGGCTTTATTCAATCGGTATGGGAATCCAGTGGAGACTGGATTCCCATACCGATTGAATAAAGCCTAAAGGTAATTAATGATAGAGTTGTGTCCTGATTTTGCTTCTGAGCGCTGACACATTATCACATTTACTTCTGAACGGCCACCATCCCTCCCAAGTCAGGGCTATAGATGACTCACTGTAGCCACTGGATGTGTTTTCACTTCCAAAGTGGGCCACTTTCTCATGTGCCTCACGAGAGACCACCGGACCCATCTCAACAGGGATTACCAACTGGTACCGGTGTTGCAGCTTAGATGGCAGGTACACCTTACGATACAAGAGGCCCTGTTCTGCACACAACTCATCCCACTGTCGCAGTAGTTTAATTCATTCTGTGGACAGTTGGGCCTTGTCCTCTGCATGTGGCCAAATCCCATTTTCTACCGAAGTGCACACTAGTGTAATGTCTGGGCACTTGTTCTGGTCTTTTGCCCAATCTGATGGTGTTTTTCCCAGGACACAAGGCATCCCTGACGCCACCCCACTTGAATGTACCACACTTCAAAAGATAGGTACCTGCCACAAGTCAGAGGCTTAAGTGTCCTTGAGCTTGTTGTGACAAAATGGACCTCTTTAAAGTATAACCTATTAGGATTTCTTATTTATCCAGACAACATTGTATTTTGGTTTGCAAACATGTAATATGCCACTCATGGGTTACACAAGATTTCTAGGAGCCTGCTTGTATTTAAAGTGGGTAACATAATTATCTACCTTGTGATGGCTCACTCATTGTTCCTACAAGTCTTGTAATTGACTGTTAAGTGTTTAACATGTGTAATGTAATTATCTCACTTGTTTGTCATAGAGGGTCAGATGAACGTAATCCTGTTACAATGCCATTGTATTACTATGTGGATTATTGACTCTATGTAAATGGCCTCAGCCACCATTGTTTAATGTCATGGATTGCAGACTAAATGTATCCTGCTAGGTGCTATGTCAATTAGTATTTGGCTCTCCCTTGACAGGATGGCAATACTACTAGAAATGTTTTATAAGAGGCTTGAGACCCAGCCAGTGAGAAGACCGTTTTTTTTCCACCAGTCGTGAAGTCCCCAAAATCCTGCAATGAGGGCTCAGGTATATAAGGAGACCTGTTCATTAACCAGGGTGATTTTGAGATTCTGTCTAGTGACCTCAGTCTAGGGATTTCGGTCCTGGCTAGAGGTGCACTGGACTTGATAAAAGACAGCTAATCTAAGATCTACGGACCCGATTAGCCGGCCATAACCCCAGGCCTAGGTATTACGGTGCCGACCAAGGAGATCAGAACCTGGATAATAATTCTACAAGGACTTCAGCATCGAATGTTTGGATTCGGCTGGGGTAACGAAGACTGCATAAGGAAGCAACCCAGGTTGGGACGATCCAGTCACCTGGCTATAGACTTTGTTGTGCTATATTCTAATCCTTGGTTATCCTGTTATCCTGTTATGAACAGATGACTCGGGAGTAACATTCAGATTCCATAGAAGTTGTTGGTAACTGTACTGACCGCAATCCCTGACTACACATCGCAACTAGAAGTAGCCGTGGGATGTAACTAACCAGACCTAGACATCTCTGCACAGCCGGAGAACTAACTGCTCCTAAAGATTGATAACGCCCCCCGGAAGAAGCAGGGAAGCGAAACGGCCGTAGGGGAGGAGGGAGCACGAGCGCACACTGACACGTCGGCATAGAAGGTATGCAGCACAACCGTGCCATATGTTTCTAATAAAGATAGCTATGGTAGCTGTGTAGGTAGTGAAGTTATTAATCTCACAGTTTACATGGTGCTATAACCAAGGTGTAGTTGGCATCACTATAGCATTATAGATTGATTTACTGAAGTGTGCCTCTATTTTGTTATGCTACTTTGGTCTTTGTGATTTATGGCATTATAATTGCACAGTAGGGGTCTGGCTTTGTACAGTAAAACTTTGACCCCTTACTGTGGACCAATTTTGGTTGTAAGAATACATACTATATATTATTAGCTGAACAATCAGGAGTGTTGGTTCTTGTGAATCCCCCGGAGGGAATGCTCTGTTTTTTAACTGTTTTATAATGTACAATAAAGATTGACTATTTAATTGGAAATCTTTTTGTGTAATCTTTCCTAAAGGGTGGGATTTATATACCCATTCTTATGTTTAGCAATTCTGTTGAGGAAAGCTATTTTTAAAGGGACATAGTATTGAGATCCTAAAGATTGATGTAGGAAAAGCTATCTTGCCTCTGAGCAGAACACCAAAAGAATAGCAAGCCCCCACAGATATTAACTGGGAAACCAGAGAAAGAAAAACAAACACAGGCAAAGTAAAAGGTTTAGCAAAAGAGGCCAAACTAGCTATATAGGAAAGACAGGATAGAATACTATTGCGGTCAGTATAAAACACTATAAAAAAAACACCAACAGCAGATAGAACAAAAATTACCCTGAGTCACTAAGACTCGGCGCCCTCTATATCTGCAGACTTCTATAAATCAATTGCCAGCAGAACTGGAAATAACAGATAATAGTGAATGGTAAAATTCCTAGGAATAAAACTTTCTATCTGAGAGCAGATAAACAAATATACAGACTAAATTGCAAACCAACAGCTCAGAGTAAGACAAAATATAAGCAGAACCGTGTGCCACAAAATATAAAAAAAAACATCCAGTTAGCTTGCAAAGAATTCCACAGAGCAGAAGAAACCAGGGAGATGTGAACTCCTCCAGGAATCAAGACAAGTGGCAAGGATTGATCCACTTCAAACCATTATATGCTCCAAGAACCAGATTGCCAATCATCACCATCACCTGTGAAGCCCACACAGTCAGCTGCATCACCAGCAACAACCACCGGAGGAAGCTCCAATGAATTCACAACAGTTGACTCAATGTAAATGGCCTCAGCCACCATTGTTTAATGTCATGGATTGTAGACTAAATGTATTCTGCTAGGTGCTATGTCAATCAGAATGTGGCTCTCTTTTAACAGGACTGCAATACTACTAGATATGTTTTATAAGGGGCTTGAGACCCAGCCAATGAGAAGACAGTTTTATTCCACCAATTGTGAAGTCCCCAATATCCTGCAATGAGGGCTCAGGTATATAAGGACACCTGTTGATTAACCAGGGTGATTTTGAGATTCTGTCTAGTGACCTCAGTCTAGGAATTTTGGTCCCGGCTAGAGGTGCACTGGACTTGATACAGGCAGCTAATCTAGGATCTACGGACCCAATTAGCCGGCCATAACCCCAGGCCTAGGCATTACGGTGCCGACCGAGGGGATCCGAACCTGGATTATAATTCTACAAGGACTTCAGCATCGAATGTTTGGATTCGGCTAGGGTAACGAAGACTGCATAAGGAAGCAACCCAGGTTGGGACGATCCAGTCACCTGCCTACAGACTTTGCTGTGCTATATTCTAATCCCTGGTGAGCCAGCGGAAGGGTGAGACTCTGTGGCCTGTTACATGTTGTGTTTTGCTAGTTATGTGTTATATGCTGTTAACTGTTTGGGGATCCAATAAAGCCTTAATATTGGGGTTCCCTCATCCTGTGTTGTCTGACTAATGCTTCGCCCACGGTTAAGGAGCTCGGGCATTCAATTTGGGGATGAGCCATGGTCCCCTTTGTCTTTCTATAGGCTGCTGGGCCAGCGGATGAGAGCACCCACTGACCTTCATGTCTCTACACTTGTCATCAATGCTTTCCCCCATGGGCCCAAGGGGTATACTTGACAGTGCATCCCCATTTCCATTTTCCCTCCCAGAGTGAACCTTAATCCAATAATTAAACATAGCAAGGCTGGCGACTTACCGCTGCTCCAACGCTCCCAGTTTTGCATTCTCCAAGTTAGCCAGAGGGTTATTATCAGTCATGACTAACACCTCAGCTCCTGTTAAATACTCGGCAAAATGTTCTGTCATTGCCCTCACCAGGGCCAGTAGCTTTAGGCGAAACAAACTGTAGTTAGCCGGGTTGCACTCGGCGACCCTTGAAGACTTGCTGCCATTGGTGATGACTAGCTCCCAGTCATCCTGCACTTGTGCTAGTACCGACCCCAACCCATGAAGACTACCGTCAGTGTACAACAGGAAAGGGGCATCAAACCAGGCATACGCCAACTATGGGGCACTCATTAGGGCAGCTTTCACTTCTTCAAATGCCTTTTGCTGCTGGGGCCCCATTGGATAGTGCTTTTGTGAGGACCCAGCACAGTTCCTCTTAAAAGTTAATTCAGGGGACCCACTAGTTGTGAAAACTTATGCACAAATCGCCGATAGTACCCCGCCAACCCCAAGAAAACCCCAACATTCCGCAGGGTACGGGAAGGTGTCCAGTCCTGTACCGCCAAGACCTTACCGGTCGTGGGTAACACCCCGTCAGGGGTCACCACATGGCCTAAATACCTATACGACTCTGTTTCAAAATATTTTTTATTGGGGGATTTTTATCAACGGGAAGAATCATAAATAGGGAGAGGAAAGATACAATTCACACAAAAACTAACTCACAAAAATACAACAGAGGAGAAATAGTTACAGCAACAGCTAGGGTATATTCACACAGTGCGTTTTTGCTGCAGTGTTGCTGCCGTTTCTGCCTGCGGTTTACCATTGGTTTTATGGTAATGTATGCTAATTTGTTCCTGCGGTTTTGATTCCCAGCAAAACCAGTGTGTTTCACAGAAACGCTGTGCACACACATTGGTTTTTGTTCTCTGGAGACAGTGTAAACACCACAGGATTTGCTGCATTTTATGATTCTAGGATTTGCTGTCCCAACACATTGGTTTTTGTTTGGTGAAGAAAGTGGAAACACCTCAGGTTTTGCTATGTTTTAGAAAGAATGAGCATGTCAAATCTTTGCTGAACTTTTGCTAAAGTGGCAACAACTGTGTTATTTCCATTTTCTGTAGAGAAAAAAAAAGTGTGTGTGTGAAAGCTTTTCCCTGATCACATAGGTTTTGATGGAAACCAAAAACTCAGGATTAGATTAGCATAGGCCTTGTTCACACTCAATTTGCATTTTTTTTAGCATGAAAAAAAACCACCTGCGTTTTTCTAAAAGTGCCAAAAAGTGTCCCTTGTGTGTTTGAAAGGATTTGACACTTTTTTGGACTTAGTCATTTTTTGGCCAAAAATGCAGGCAAAAACGCTAGCGTTAATGCAGGGTGCTTTACTGAGCACTTTAAAAACGCTAGCGTTAACGCATGCGTTAACGCAGGTGCCTATAGGTGTCCTGCGTTAACGCATGCGTTTCCCATAGGGCCCCATGTTAAAAAAACGCATGCGTTTTTGGTAATCCACCCCTGCGTTTTTTCCCAACACCCAAAAAACGCTGCATGCAGCGTTTTTTGGACAGGGGGAAAAAAACGCAAGTGGAGCTGAAAAACGCAGCTACACTCAATAGCACCCTGCGTTAACGCACCTGCGTTTTTGGAAAGCTGCAGAAAAACGCAGAGAGTGCCAAAAACGCATGTGAGTGTGAACATGGCCATAGATTTACATAAAACCAAGGCAAAACCTGATCTCAAACGCAGCAAAACCTGCCTGTGGGCACATGCCCTTATAAGACTGTAAGTTAACCAGTACAAATGTGTAAAAACCATCAAAAGGTAATATGACTTACAAAGAGGTTTAATATATATATATATATATATATATATATATATAAATAAATGTAAATATACCGTAAGTATAGATATTGATATTAATGTAACAATAACAGAGGAAAACAGATATCCTGAGAAAAGTATTGCAATCAGCAGTTATATCACTAGCTTGGTTCTCTGAGCTGCAGCTGTGTACTGTCCTTGCACTGGTTAGCAATGCCAATCACAATAATGGCCAGGGAAAAGATGGCTATGGGATGACTATGATTGGCAAGCAATACACACATATTTGAAAGCCATAAAATTATGGACTAAACATGCAGAGATGGAACCCCAAACCTGTGTCAAGGACACAAATATTTAGCCCCCACCCATAAAAAGGGACGCAGCCATAGCAGCCAGCACAGGCCTGTGCATGATTGAGGTTTGGAATGGAAGGCCGAGAAAGGGTTGATTGAAAATTTGACACATACACAGGGCAGGAAAGGTGAGGGGTTAGTTAGGTCACATGGGTTAGGTATTAGTTTTAGAATTGGTTAGAAAATATTGGAAAGGGATAAGAGAAGTGTTTTCAACCTACCTATAAGAAGAGGATGAGCTGGGACCGCTATCTTCATCAAGGAGACAGGATCTGTGGACATACTGCTCACCTGCACTATTATTTGGTGGTTGAGGTTGAGAGATTTTTTACTGTTATAATTGTTTTTTGTCAAAGCAGCTGGAGGTGAAGAGATCAGGATGGCCTGAGTTAAAGGGGAAGGGTAGCATCAGAGGTATGTTCACCTGTTGTCTGAGCTATGGTTAATTCCCGCTGGGATGGTTCCTGGGGAACAAGAACATTTTGGAGGAACAGCACCAACTGTCAACCCCAAGTTGGAGCGGTGCAACTGGGGAGTATTTTTTCGGTGCTGTTCCATGGTAAAAGACAGGCCATCCAGGTTCTCCACAAAGATAATAATTTGATGTTAATTAACATGTTGTTATTAATAAAAGGCGGCTGTGGCCATATATTTGATCGTCACTCAGCGTTATGTTTTTACTAACTAGGCCAGTGATGGCGAACTCCAGGCCTCGAGTGCCACCAACAGTGCAGGTTTTCAGGATTTCCTTATATTGCACAGGTGATAATATAATCACCTGCACAGGTAATGATTCCAACCTCTGTGCAATACTAAGGAGACCCTGAAAACCTGCACTGTTGGTGGCACTCGAGGCCTGGAGTTCGCCATCACTGAACTAGGCCATACTTTACAATACCCTAGTCAAGGCATTTACACCATATATTCCTTTTCCTGTTTTTAAAGGCTTTTTTAAACAAAATATATTCCATTATGACAAAATATACTAGTGTATATCAATGAATTAGAATGTCATTAAATATATCAATAAATATACCGTATATACTCGTGTATAAGCCGACCCGTGTATAAGCCGACCCCCCTACTTTTGCCCCCAAAAACTGGGGAAACCTATTGACTCGCGTATAAGCCGAGGGTGGACTCCAGCATAGGTATACAACCCCCAGCAGTGAGGCATACAGCCCCCAGCAGTGTCTTATACAGGCCCTCCCAGTGGTATACAGGCCCCAGTAGTATGGTATACAGCCACCAGGACAGGTATACAGCCCCCAGCAGTGAGGTATACAGGCCCCCCCAGTGGTATACAGGCCCCAGCAGTATGTTATACAACAGGCCCCCAGGGGTATAAGCAGGCCCCCAGGGGTATACAGCAGGCCCGCAGGGGTATACAGCAGGCCCCCAGGGGTATAAGCAGGCCCCCAGGGGTATCAGCAGGCCCCCAGGGGTATATACAGCAGGCCCCCAGGGGTATATACAGCAGGCCCCCAGGGGTATATACAGCAGGACCCCAGGGGTATATACAGCGGGCCCCCAGGGGTATATACAGCAGACCCCCAGGGGTATATACAGCAGGCCCCCAGGGGTATACAGCAGGCCCCAGTGGCACTCGCCCCCCCATCATGTGAAGAGCCCCCCACACTTTGCAGAGCCCCCCCGCTGCATTATCTTACCATCCAGGGTCTTCTTCACCGCGGGTCCTGCAGTCCATCCTCGCGCGCTGTGTTCCCGGTCTCATGTGACCCGGCGGTCGCAGTGGAATGACGTCATCGCGCCGGGTCACGTGAGACCGGAACACAGCGCGCGATGATGACTGCAGGACCCGCTGTGAAGAAGACCCTGGATGGTAAGATAATGCAGCGGAGGGGTCTGCAAAGTGTGGGGGGCTCTTCACATGATGGAGGGGCTAGTGCCACTGGGGGCTGCCTGTATACACTGGGGGGCTGTATGCACGGCTCCCCCTGCCACTGTGATGGGCGGGGGGAGCCGTGCATATCTAATGAGCGGCCCCACGTGCCGGGCCGCTCAGTCATCAGCCTCCCCCGCCTCCTCCAGCCTCCCCAGCACCCGGACACAGCCCCCACACACCACATACCGTATTGACCCGTGTATAAGCCGAGGGGGGGACTTTTCAGCCCAATTTTTGGGCTGAAAAACTCGGCTTATACACGAGTATATACGGTAATCAATATTATATTGACCCTTTGATGTCTCGTGAAATATGGCAGTGTGGTCTTTAACCCTTCATCCACCCTACTTTAATTTTCTGAAGTAATTACCTTTGGGTTTTCATTGGTTGTAAGCCATAATCATCAACATTTACAGTAAAAAACACTTGAAATACAGTTAGGGCCATAAATATTTGGACAGTGACACAATTTTCGCGAGTTGGGCTCTGCATGCCACCACATTGGATTTGAAATGAAACCTCTACAACAGAATTCAAGTGCAGATTGTAACGTTTAATTTGAAGGGTTGAACAAAAATATCTGATAGAAAATGTAGGAATTGTACACATTTCTTTACAAACACTCCACATTTTAGGAGGTCAAAAGTAATTGGACAAATAAACATAACCCAAACAAAATATTTTTATTTTCAATATTTTGTTGCGAATCCTTTGGAGGCAATCACTGCCTTAAGTCTGGAACCCATGGACATCACCAAACGCTGGGTTTCCTCCTTCTTACTGCTTTGCCAGGCCTTTACAGCCGCAGCCTTCAGGTCTTGCTTGTTTGTGGGTCTTTCCGTCTTAAGTCTGGATTTGAGCAAGTGAAATGCATGCTCAATTGGGTTAAGATCTGGTGATTGACTTGGCCATTGCAGAATGTTCCACTTTTTTGCACTCATGAACTCCTGGGTAGCTTTGGCTGTATGCTTGGGGTCATTGTCCATCTGTACTATGAAGCGCCGTCCAATCAACTTTGCAGCATTTGGCTGAATCTGGGCTGAAAGTATATCCCGGTACACTTCAGAATTCATCCGGCTACTCTTATCTGCTGTTATGTCATCAATAAACACAAGTGACCCAGTGCCATTGAAAGCCATGCATGCCCATGCCATCACGTTGCCTCCACCATGTTTTACAGAGGATGTGGTGTGCCTTGGATCATGTGCCGTTCCCTTTCTTCTCCAAACTTTTTTCTTCCCATCATTCTGGTACAGGTTGATCTTTGTCTCATCTGTCCATAGAATACTTTTCCAGAACTGAGCTGGCTTCTTGAGGTGTTTTTCAGCAAATTTAACTCTGGCCTGTCTATTTTTGGAATTGATGAATGGTTTGCATCTAGATGTGAACCCTTTGTATTTACTGTCATGGAGTCTTCTCTTTACTGTTGACTTAGAGACAGATACACCTACTTCACTGAGAGTGTTCTGGACTTCAATTGATGTTGTGAACGGGTTCTTCACAAAATAAAGTATGCGGCGATCATCCACCACTGTTGTCATCCGTGGACGCCGAGGCCTTTTAGAGTTCCCAAGCTCACCAGTCAATTCCTTTTTTCTCAGAATGTACCCAACTGTTGATTTGCTACTCCAAGCATGTCTGCTTTCTCTCTGATGGATTTTTTCTTTTTTTCAGCATCAGGATGTTCTGCTTCACCTCAATTGAGAGTGCCTTTGACCGCATGTTGTCTGGTCACAGCAACAGCTTCCAAATGCAAAACCACACACCTGGAATCCCCCCCTGACCTTTTAACTACTTCATTGATTACAGGTTAACGAGGGAGACGCCTTCAGAGTTAATTGCAGCCCTTAGAGTCCATTGTCCAATTACTTTTGGTCCCTTGAAAAAGAGGAGGCTATGCATTACAGAGCTATAATTCCTAAACCCTTTCTCCGATTTGGATGTGGAAACTCTCATATTGCAGCTGGGAGTGTGCACTTTCAGCCCATATTATATATATAATTGTATTTCTGAACATGTTTTCGTAAAGAGCTAAAATAACAAAACTTGTGTCACTGTCCAAATATTTCTGGCCCTAACTGTAGATCACTCTGTATTGACTCTATATAATAAATTAGTTTTACTTTTTGTATTGAATTAGTGAAATAAATTAACTTTTTGATGATTATTCTACTTCATTGAGATGCACTTGTGTTTATATATATAAAATTGATCGTTTTAGTATTTATACTACTTTTTATTGCAAAACATACAGGCTTTTTTCCTTTTTTTTTAATAAAAAAAATGTGTCGTTTATCAAAATCTAAAAACATACTTACCGTATATACTCGTGTATAAGCCGAGTTTTTCAGCCCAAAATTTGGGCTGAAAAGGCTTCCCCTCGGCTCATACACGAGTCACTACGGTTGGTGGGGGCTGTGGAGGCTGCAGGAGGCGGGGGGAGGCTGCTGTATGAGCTGCCCCGTCACGTGGGGCCGCTCATTATATATGCACTGCTTCCCCCTGTCAATCAGCGGCAGGGGGAAGCAGTGCATATATGCCCCCAAATGCTGGCACTCACCCCCCCTCCTTGTAAGGGCCCCACCCCCCCGCTGCTTATATTACCATCCCGGTCTTCTGCTCAGCGCCGCTCCTCGGTGCTCCGTTCTTCATCCTCCCATCCAGCTACATCCGGGATCTCCGGCCGTCGCAGGCATATGACGTCATCGTGCGACTGCCGGAGATCCCGGATGCAGCGAGGACGGAGCATGAAGAACGGAGCACCGAGGAGCGGCGCTGAGCAGAAGACCGGGATGGTAAGATAAGCAGGAGGGGGGGTGAGTGCCAGCATTTGGGGGCTGCTGGGTACCCCCAGGGGGCTGCTGGATACCCCCTGGGGGCTGCTGGATACCCCCTGGGGGCCGCTGGGTACCCCCTGGGGGCCGCTGTATTACCCCCTGGGGGCCCCTGTATTACCCCTGGGGGCCGCTGTATTACCCCCTGGGGGCCGCTGTATTACCCCTGGGGGCCGCTGTATAATCCCTGGGGGCCGCTGTATAACCCCTGGGGGCTGCTGTATAACCCCTGGGGGTGCTGTATAACCCCTGGGGGCTGCTGTATACCCCCAGGGCTGCTGTATATACTGCTGGGGCCTGTATACCACTGGGACTGCTGTATATACCACTGGGGCTGCTGTATATACTGGTGGGGTCTGTATATACCACTGGGGAGGCTGCTGTATACCACTGGGGTTGCTGTATATACTACTGGGGCATGTATATGCCACTGGGGAGGCTGCTGTATACTACCATTGGGGGGCCTGTATACCACACTGCTGGGGGCTGTATACCTGTGCTGGAGTCCACCCTCGGCTTATACACGAGTCAATAGGTTTTCCCAGGATTTGGGGGCAAAAGTAGGGGGGTCGGCTTATACACGGGTCGGCTTATACACGAGTATATACGGTAATTTAGGTCTTCCTTGATATATGATTCAGGAGACTAAGCTAGCACATGGCAGGTTGGGTGTAGTGGTGTGAGGTGATGTTAGAGTATGTGCACATGATCCAGATACACTGCATCATGGAAGCAGTGTCTCTTCTCCTGCGTGAAGCTGGTGATCTCTACAGGTGAATGCAGCCGCCCAGGGCCCAGGGTCAGCATTCGGAGCAGAGGGGATTTTCCCTGCATTCACCGTCCGAGATTGCCTCCTATTCCAAAGCGCTAAATTGCCATGCTGCGGTCTAGCGGTGCCACGAAAAGCCGCTATGCATGTCAGGTGAGTATACAGAGAAAAGAAGCACAGAGGACAAGGCATTTCTGTAAATCCCATCTACTGTGCTAGTACTGTACAATGCAGCATTATGGACTCAGTGTAAACACTAATACTTGCTAATACTGGTCGTGTGCATACAGCCTTATATGTGTTTCACAAAGAGATTTTTGGTGGATTAATGGGGATTATAAATGAGTGAACTTTGCTCATCAATTTTAAATCCAGACTAAATTTGGCAATGTTTGTTCTGTCCCTCAAACACTAATGTTTTACTGAAAAGTCGGGAAATTCAGGTTTGTTCAATAATTGTTCAGATGTGTGCTTAGCTTAAGTAGAACAGAAGCATTAGTGCAAATGCACTAATGCTTCTGTTCTACATTATCCTACACACAAATAGACACAGACAGGCACACACAGATCAACTTACCAGTCTCCCGCTACTTGCTTCTAGGACCACTCTCCCGTGCTCCCTCTCACTTACTTCCGGTCCTGTCCATTAAGCTTTCTGCATATTCACATTACTGACTGCAAAACAGCCAATCACAGATGCTCATGCTCTGTGAGAGCGTCTGTGATTGGCTGTTGCAATTAGACTGTATTTTCACAATCTGGATGGTTAGTGTATGGCAACCAACCTGACTTCATAAGGTGTAAAATAAATTAAAAATGGGAAAACAATGTATAGGGCTCCGCTATATTTTTCAAGCTGCCACCTTCAGCTGCTTATCTTTACCTTGACTGGCAAAAAAATTATGTAGGGCTCCACACCATTTGTAATTCCCAGCCAAAGTAAAACTAGGCGGCTGATTGCTGGTATTTTTAGCGGGGTGAGGGTCCATCATTTTATGGTCCCCCCACGATAAAGAATAGCAGCACACAGCCAACCCTGAAAATGGCTCATTTATCATACTGCTTTTTCCAGGCGCTTTACCTGGCTCATCGGCAGCCCTGGTGGTGGTGGCACACTGGGAAATAAGGAGTTAATGCCAGCCTTGTATTGCCAGCTGGCGAAGTAAATCCATACTATATTTTCAAATTATTTATAAATAAATAAATAAATAAATAAATAATTTGAAAAAATTACATGGGCCTTCCTGCCATTTTGGAATACTAGCCAAGGTAAAGCTGGAGACTGGTATATTTAGGTGGAAAGGGCCATTATTCATGGGCCTTCGCTACTCTATAAATAGTAGGTAACAGCCGCCCCAGAACTGGCGCCTCCATAAGATGCGCCAATCCTGTCACTTTACCCTGGCCCTTCCCGGTGCCATTGTGCCAGTGGCCAATAGGGTAATAGAAGGGGTTAAGGACAGCTTGTAATTAAGCCCAGATTGATAATGTTCAGGTCTTTATGAGACACTCACATTATTAATCCTATAAGGAAATAGTTATATAAAAAAAAAAGTACACACACTAGCAAAATCCTTTATTGAAAATAAACACAAAGACACCCTCTTTGACCTGTTTATTAGCTCCCAAAGCTACCCAACTCCGACAGTAATCCAAAACACAAGGTATCTCAACAAAGCTCCCCAGCTCTTCTACATTGTGATGAGTGGAACATTTCAGTGACTGCTCATTGCAAGCAGTGCTCTCTGAATGACTGATTATCCTGTTGTTGTGGCTGTGAGAGTTCAGCTTATGTCACAGCTGAGGTATCGTGGGAACGGCACCAGCTGGTGACCTCAGATGAACTCTCCAATGTCACCACTATCACACTATGGCTGTCAGAACCTGTCAGTGTTATAGTGGCTGTTTTGCCTTCGTCCACATGTTGTGCTGTGGATATCCAGCATACAACTTAATCCTCCTTCACATTCTCAGTAACCAGACTATAGGGTTTCATTAGTCTTGATTTATTGAGTGATATGAACATGATAGCGGTAAAAACTATAACACGATGCAAAATAATCACAGTCAGTACTGGGTACATTAAAGAAACTAGCACTAACACAGTGATAACACAGGGTACAGTTAACATGAGTAACTGGGGTAAAGGTCACTGCAATGGGCTCTACTCTATGCAGAATGCATCTATCCACATACAGTGCAAGGGGCATTACCTCAGTTGGTGTATCTCAGAGCACAATACACTTCACTTTACAGTATTCTACGTAGGAATACCTTTATCTACATACAATGCAAACATGCTAACGTGATGAATTACAGGGTATAACACATCTCCTATGACACAATTCTCTCTCTAGCAGCGGCAGGATTATAACCTGCTCACATAGATTCTAACACGATTATGTACCATTTACTTTGCTTCTTACCAGAATCATCTGACAGGAAATGTAGTAGTAGAGAAAAGGAGAGGGAGCCAGGACATGTGGCTGATTCCTCTGAAGTCTAGAAGATGCCTTTCAGTCACCTTCTCCTCGAGGAAGGAGGGAACGGTCCCCTCTGAATGACAAATTCTCTTAGCGGACGAGCTTTTACATAAGCAGGGACAGTGCATTTGAACAACATAAATGGATGACTAGGGCAAGTGGCCACTCATTTTGATGCGTTTGACTGTCCTTTACAAATACAACATCGACAAGCCTGATGTTCAGATCAATCTGTAACCTTACAGTGAGGAGACAGAAAGGCAATAGATATCCAAGTTTAGTGCATATATGAAGAATCTTCAAGTGAAAAAAGTCAAAATAGAGAGTAAAAGAGTGAGAGTCTATACAATAGCCTATCTATAATATAAAGCCGAAGGCCACTTCCGGAAAACCCGAAGGGTACTTCCGTGATGGCCTCCGGACCCATGCTGGTGACGTCACCAGTCCACTGTAGCCGGGCGGCGCCCGGCTACAGGGACCGGAGGTGGAGCGTTCCGGCCAGGAACGTTCCGCTTTCGGAAGTTCCGGCCAGGAACGTTCCCGTCTGTCCCAGCCGCCTCCTGTCTCCCGCTCCAGCCACCTCTGCCGCCTGCCCGCTACAGCCGCCTCTGCCGCCCGCCCGCTACAGCCGCCTCTCCCCTGTGCCCTGCCCGCTACAGCCGCCTCTCCCCTGTGCCCTGCCCGCTACAGCCGCCTCTCCCCTGTGCCCTGCCCACTACAGCCACCTCTCCCCTGTGCCCTGGCTGCTCCAGCCTCCCCTGTGCCCTGCCCTCTCCAGTCTCCCCTGTGCCCTGCCCGCTCCAGCCACCAGCCTCCCTTGTGCCCTGACACCTCCAGCCTCCCCTGTGCCCTGTCCCCTCCAGCCTCCCCTCTGCCCTAACCCCTCCAGCCTCCCCTGTGCCCTAACCCCTCCAGCCTCCCCTGTGCCCTAACCCCTCCAGCCTCCAGCCTCCCCTGTGCCCTAACCCCTCCAGCCTCCAGCCTTCCCTGTGCCCTAACCCCTCCAGCCTCCAGCCTCCCCTGTGCCCTAACCCCTCCAGCCTCCCCTTTGCCCTAACCCCTCCAGCCTCCAGCCTCCCCTGTGCCCTAACCCCTCCAGCCTCCCCTGTGCCCTAACCCCTCCAGCCTCCAGCCTTCCCTGTGCCCTAACCCCTCCAGCCTCCAGCCTCCCCTGTGCCCTAACCCCTCCAGCCTCCCCTGTCCTCTGCCCCTCCAGCCTCCCCTGTCCTCTGCCCCCTCCAGCCTCATCTGTCCTCTGCCCCCTCCAGCCTCACCTGTCCTCTGCCCCCTCCAGCCTCACCTGTCCTCTGCCCCCTCCAGCCTCACCTGTCCTCTGCCCCCTCCAGCCTCGCCTGTCCTCTGCCCTCCAGCCTCCTCTGTCCTCTGCCCTCCAGCCTCCCCTGTCCTCTCCCTGTCCTCTGCCCTCCAGCCTTCGCTCACTTCTCCCTGCCCTCTGCCCTCCAGCCTCCGCCCTCCAGCCTCCGCTCTCCTCTGCCCTCCAGCCTCCGCTCTCCTCTCCTTGTCCTCTGCCCTCCAACCTCCGCTCTTCTCTCCCTGTCCTCTGCCCTCCAGCCTCCGCTCTCCTCTCCCTGTACTCTGCCCTCCAGCCTCCGCCCTACAGCCTCCGCTCTCCTCTCCCTGTCCTCTGCCCTCCAGCCTCCGCTCTCCTCTCCCTGTCCTCTGCCCTCCAGCTTCCGCTCTCCTCCCCCTGTCCTCTGCCCTCCAGCCTCCGCTCTCCTCTCCCTGTCCTCTGCCCCCTTCAGCCTCACCTGTCCTCTGCCCCCTCCAGCCTCACCTGTCCTCTGCCCCCTCCAGCCTCACCTGTCCTCTGCCCTCCAGCCTCCCCTGTCCTCTGCCCTCCAGCCTCCCCTGTCCTCTCCCTGTCCTCTGCCCTCCAGCCTTCGCTCACTTCTCCCTGCCCTCTGCCCTCCAGCCTCCGCCCTCCAGCCTCCGCTCTCCTCTGCCCTCCAGCCTCCGCTCTCCTCTCCCTGTCCTCTGCCCTCCAGCCTCCGCTCTTCTCTCCCTGTCCTCTGCCCTCCAGCCTCCGCTCTCCTCTCCCTGTACTCTGCCCTCCAGCCTCCGCCCTACAGCCTCTGCTCTCCTCTGCCCTCCAGCCTCCGCTCTCCTCTCCCTGTCCTCTGCCCTCCAGCCTCCGCTCTCCTCTCCCTGTCCTCTGCCCTCCAGCCTCCGCTCTCCTCTCCCTGTCCTCTGCCCTCCATCCTCCGCTCTCCTCTCCCTGTCCTCTGCCCTCCAGCTTATGCTCTCTTCTCACTGCCCTCTGCCCTCCAGCCTCCGCTCTCCTCTGCCCTCCAGCCTCCGCTCTCTCTCCTCCCTGTCCTCTGCCCTCCAGCCTCCCCTGTCCTCTGCCCTCCAGCCTCCCCTGTCCTCTGCCCTCCTGCCTCCCCTGTCCTCTGCCCTCCAGCCTCCCCTGTCCTCTGCCCTCCAGCCTCCGCTCTCCTCTCCCTGTCCTCTGCCCTCAAGCCTCCGCTCTCCTCTCCCTGTCCTCTGCCCTCCAGCCTCCACTCTCCTCTCCCTGTCCTCTGCCCTCCAGCCTCCGCTCTCCTCTCCCTCTCCTCTGCCCTCCAGCCTCCGCTCTTCTCTCCCTGTCCTCTGCCCTCCAGCCTCCGCTCTCCTCTCCCTGTACTCTGCCCTCCAGCCTCCGCCCTACAGCCTCCGCTCTCCTCTGCCCTCCAGCCTCCGCTCTCCTCTCCCTGTCCTCTGCCCTCCAGCCTCCGCTCTCCTCTCCCTGTCCTCTGCCCTCCAGCCTCCACTCTCCTCTCCCTGTCCTCTGCCCTCCAGCCTCCGCTCTCCTCTCCCTGTCCTCTGCCCTCCAGCCTTGGCTCTCCTCTCCCTGTCCTCTGCCCTCCAGCTTCCGCTCTCTTCTCCCTGCCCTCTGCCCTCCAGCCTCCACTCTCCTCTGCCCTCCAGCCTTCGCTCTCCTCTCCCTGTACTCTGCCCTCCAGCCTCCGCCCTACAGCCTCCGCTGTCCTCTGCCCTCCAGCCTACGCTCTCCTCTCCCTGTCCTCTGCCCTCCAGCCTCCGCTCTCCTCTCCCTGTCCTCTGCCCTCCAGCTTCCGCTCTCTTCTCCCTGCCCTCTGCCCTCCAGCCTCTGCTCTCCTCTGCCCTCCAGCCTCTGCTCTCCTCTCCCTGTCCTCTGCACTCCAGCCTCTGCTCTCCTCTCCCTGTCCTCTGCCCTCCAGCCTCCCCTGTCCTCTGCCCTCCAGCCTCCCCTGTCCTCTGACCTGCAGCCTCCGCTCTCCTCTCCCTGTCCTCTGCCCTCCAGCCTCCGCTCTCCTCTCCCTGTCCTCTGCCCTCCAGCCTTCACTCTCCTCTCCCTGTCCTCTGCCCTCCAGCCTCCGCTCTCCTCTCCCTGTCCTCTGCCCTCCAGCCTCTGCTCTCCTCAATTGTGTATGTAGGCACTTCCGTCACTTTGTCCGCACTTCCCTCAACTTTGTACACACACACACAGACACACACACACTCCGCTATACTTACCACCGGCCCTGCGTCCGCTGCCTGGATCCTCAGTCGACATGTCGCCACTAGTGTTGAGCGAACATGCTCGGCACTACTCGTTACTCGCACGAGTATCACTGTACTCGGGCGACTCGCCGAGCACCGAGTAATCTCGCGATACTCGTGCTGTGCTCGTGGTCGTCATCTCTCCATGTTGGCGCTCTTTTGAGAGCCAGCCCACGTGCAGGGATTGGCTGACAGACCACTGCAATGCCACAGCCCTGTTAGTTGTGGTATAGCAGTGATTGCCCGGCCTGCACAGCGTCACCGAGCCTTTATAAGTCCCGGCGCGCTGTGCTCGGCACACAGCCTTCCAGACAGTGAGTGTAGGGAGAGTGTCTGCTGCTGATTAGGGACAGATTTGCGGCCCTCATAGGTAGATCCGGATCAGGGCTGCAAACTGCTGCTGACCACAACAGTCCTTCTCAGGACTAATCTAGGAGGACATAGGCAGGGTGATCCAGATCGGAGTCCAAGATTTCCAGTGACCAGAACAGTCCTTCTCAGGACAAATCTAGGAGGATATAGGCAGGGTGATACAGATTGGAATCCAAGCTTTTCTGTGACCATTAGAGTCACCACACTCTTGTACTTAGTACCTTAATACAGGTTAGGGACTAAAATCCTCTCTTCAAACCATTACAGTCACCAGACAGGTGTACGTACTACCTTAATACAGGTTAGGGAACTAAAATCCTAACTCTTGTCATCAAAACAGTCACCAGACAGGTGTACGTACTACCTTAATACAGGTTAGGGACTAAAATCCTCTCTTCAAACCATTACAGTCACCAGACAGGTGTACGTACTACCTTAATACAGGTTAGGGAACTAAAATCCTAACTCTTGTCGTCAAAACAGTCACCAGACAGGTGTACGTACTACCTTAATACAGGTTAGGGACTAACATCCTCTCTTTAAACCATTACAGTCACCAGACAGGTGTACGTACTACCTTAATACAGGTTAGGGAACTAAAATCCTAACTCTTGTCATCAAAACAGTCACCAGACAGGTGTACGTACTACCTTAATACAGGTTAGGGACTAAAATCCTCTCTTCAAACCATTACAGTCACCAGACAGGTGTACGTACTACCTTAATACAGGTTAGGGAACTAAAATCCTAACTCTTGTCATCAAAACAGTCACCAGACAGGTGTACGTACTACCTTAATACAGGTTAGGGACTAAAATCCTCTCTTCAAACCATTACAGTCACCACACTGTTGTACGTCATAAGTTTCTACAAGTTAGGGAACTAAAATCCTAACTATTGTCATCTCAACAGTCACCACACTGTTGTACGTCATACGTTTCTACAAGTTAGGGAACTAAAATCCTAACTCTTGTCATCTCAACAGTCACCACACTGCTGTACGTCATAAGTTTCTACAAGTTAGGGAACTAAAATCCTAACTCTTGTCATCTCAACAGTCACCACACTGTTGTACGTCATACGTTTCTACAAGTTAGGGAACTAAAATCCTAACTATTGTCATCTCAACAGTCACCACACTGTTGTACGTCATAAGTTTCTACAAGTTAGGGAACTAAAATCCTAACTCTTGTCATCTCAACAGTCACCACACTGTTGTACGTCATACGTTTCTACAAGTTAGGGAACTAAAATCCTAACTCTTGTCATCTCAACAGTCACCACACTGTTGTACGTCATAAGTTTCTACAAGTTAGGGAACTAAAATCCTAACTATTGTCATCTCAACAGTCACCACACTGTTGTACGTCATACGTTTCTACAAGTTAGGGAACTAAAATCCTAACTCTTGTCATCTCAACAGTCACCACACTGTTGTACGTCATAAGTTTCTACAAGTTAGGGAACTAAAATCCTAACTATTGTCATCTCAACAGTCACCACACTGTTGTACGTCATACGTTTCTACAAGTTAGGGAACTAAAATCCTAACTATTGTCATCTCAACAGTCACCACACTGTTGTACGTGATACGTTTCTACAAGTTAGGGAACTAAAATCCTAACTCTTGTCATCTCAACAGTCAGCACACTGTTGTACGTCATAAGTTTCTACAAGTTAGGGAACTAAAATCCTAACTCTTGTCATCTCAACAGTCACCACACTGTTGTACGTCATAAGTTTCTACAAGTTAGGGAACTAAAATCCTAACTCTTGTCATCTCAACAGTCACCACACTGTTGTACGTCATACGTTTCTACAAGTTAGGGAACTAAAATCCTAACTCTTGTCATCTCAACAGTCACCACACTGTTGTACGTCATAAGTTTCTACAAGTTAGGGAACTAAAATCCTAACTCTTGTCATCTCAACAGTCACCACACTGTTGTACGTCATAAGTTTCTACAAGTTAGGGAACTAAAATCCTAACTCTTGTCATCTCAACAGTCACCACACTGTTGTACGTCATAAGTTTCTACAAGTTAGGGAACTAAAATCCTAACTCTTGTCATCTCAACAGTCACCACACTGTTGTACGTCATAAGTTTCTACAAGTTAGGGAACTAAAATCCTAACTCTTGTCATCTCAACAGTCACCACACTGTTGTACGTCATAAGTTTCTACAAGTTAGGGAACTAAAATCCTAACTCTTGTCATCTCAACAGTCACCACACTGTTGTACGTCATAAGTTTCTACAAGTTAGGGAACTAAAATCCTAACTCTTGTCATCTCAACAGTCACCACACTGTTGTACGTCATAAGTTTCTACAAGTTAGGGAACTAAAATCCTAACTCTTGTCATCTCAACAGTCACCACACTGTTGTACGTCATACGTTTCTACAAGTTAGGGAACTAAAATCCTAACTCTTGTCATCTCAACAGTCACCACACTGTTGTACGTCATACGTTTCTACAAGTTAGGGAACTAAAATCCTAACTCTTGTCATCTCAACAGTCACCACACTGTTGTACGTCATAAGTTTCTACAAGTTAGGGAACTAAAATCCTAACTCTTGTCATCTCAACAGTCACCACACTGTTGTACGTCATACGTTTCTACAAGTTAGGGAACTAAAATCCTAACTCTTGTCATCTCAACAGTCACCACACTGTTGTACGTCATAAGTTTCTACAAGTTAGGGAACTAAAATCCTAACTATTGTCATCTCAACAGTCACCACACTGTTGTACAGTTAGGGCCAGAAATATTTGGACAGTGACACAATTTTCGCGAGTTGGGCTCTGCATGCCACCACATTGCATTTGAAATGAAACCTCTACAAGTGAATTCAAGTGCAGATTGTAACGTTTAATTTGAAGGGTTGAACAAAAATATCTGATAGAAAATGTAGGAATTGTACACATTTCTTTACAAACACTCCACATTTTAGGAGGTCAAAAGTAATTGGACAAATAAACATAACCCAAACAAAATATTTTTATTTTCAATATTTTGTTGCGAATCCTTTGGAGGCAATCACTGCCTTAAGTCTGGAACCCATGGACATCACCAAACGCTGGGTTTCCTCCTTCTTAATGCTTTGCCAGGCCTTTACAGCCGCAGCCTTCAGGTCTTGCTTGTTTGTGGGTCTTTCCGTCTTAAGTCTGGATTTGAGCAAGTGAAATGCATGCTCAATTGGGTCAAGATCTGGTGATTGACTTGGCCATTGCAGAATGTTCCACTTTTTTGCACTCATGAACTCCTGGGTAGCTTTGGCTGTATGCTTGGGGTCATTGTCCATCTGTACTATGAAACGCCATCCAATCAACTTTGCAGCATTTGGCTGAATCTGGGCTGAAAGTATATCCCGGTACACTTCAGAATTCATCCGGCTACTCTTGTCTGCTGTTATGTCATCAATAAACACAAGTGACCCAGTGCCATTGAAAGCCATGCATGCCCATGCCATCACGTTGCCTCCACCATGTTTTACAGAGGATGTGGTGTGCCTTGGATCATGTGCCGTTCCCTTTCTTCTCCAAACTTTTTTCTTCCCATCATTCTGGTACAGGTTGATCTTTGTCTCATCTGTCCATAGAATACTTTTCCAGAACTGAGCTGGCTTCTTGAGGTGTTTTTCAGCAAATTTAACTCTGGCCTGTCTATTTTTGGAATTGATGAATGGTTTGCATCTAGATGTGAACCCTTTGTATTTACTGTCATGGAGTCTTCTCTTTACTGTTGACTTAGAGGCAGATACACCTACTTCACTGAGAGTGTTCTGGACTTCAGTTGATGTTGTGAACGGTTTCTTCTTCACCAAATAAAGTATGCGGCGATCATCCACCACTGTTGTCATCCGTGGACGCCCAGGCCTTTTAGAGTTCCCAAGCTCACCAGTCAATTCCTTTTTTCTCAGAATGTACCCAACTGTTGATTTTGCTACTCCAAGCATGTCTGCTATCTCTCTGATGGATTTTTTCTTTTTTTTCAGCCTCAGGATGTTCTGCTTCACCTCAATTGAGAGTTCCTTTGACAGCATGTTGTCTGGTCACAGCAACAGTTTCCAAATGCAAAACCACACACCTGGAATCCACCCCTGACCTTTTAACTACTTCATTGATTACAGGTTAACGAGGGAGACGCCTTCAGAGTTAATTGCAGCCTTTAGAGTCCATTGTCCAATTACTTTTGGTCCCTTGAAAAAGAGGAGACTTTGCATTACAGAGCTATGATTCCTAAACCCTTTCTCCGATTTGGATGTGGAAACTCTCATATTGCCGCTGGGAGTGTGCACTTTCAGCCCATATTATATATATAATTGTATTTCTGAACATGTTTTTGTAAACAGCTAAAATAACAAAACTTGTGTCACTGTCCAAATATTTCTGGCCCTAACTGTACGTCATACGTTTCTACAAGTTAGGGAACTAAAATCCTAACTCTTGTCATCTCAACAGTCACCACACTGTTGTACGTCATAAGTTTCTACAAGTTAGGGAACTAAAATCCTAACTATTGTCATCTCAACAGTCACCACACTGTTGTACGTCATACGTTTCTACAAGTTAGGGAGCTAAAATCCTAACTATTGTCATCTCAACAGTCACCACACTGTTGTACGTCATACGTTTCTACAAGTTAGGGAACTAAAATCCTAACTCTTGTCATCTCAACAGTCACCACACTGTTGTACGTCATAAGTTTCTACAAGTTAGGGAACTAAAATCCTAACTCTTGTCATCTCAACAGTCACCACACTGTTGTACGTCATACGTTTCTACAAGTTAGGGAACTAAAATCCTAACTATTGTCATCTCAACAGTCACCACACTGTTGTACGTCATACGTTTCTACAAGTTAGGGAACTAAAATCCTAACTCTTGTCATCTCAACAGTCACCACACTGTTGTACGTCATAAGTTTCTACAAGTTAGGGAACTAAAATCCTAACTATTGTCATCTCAACAGTCACCACACTGTTGTACGTCATACGTTTCTACAAGTTAGGGAACTAAAATCCTAACTCTTGTCATCTCAACAGTCACCACACTGTTGTACGTCATAAGTTTCTACAAGTTAGGGAACTAAAATCCTAACTATTTTCATCTCAACAGTCACCACACTGTTGTACGTGATACGTTTCTACAAGTTAGGGAACTAAAATCCTAACTCTTGTCATCTCAACAGTCACCACACTGTTGTACGTGATACGTTTCTACAAGTTAGGGAACTAAAATCCTAACTCTTGTCATCTCAACAGTCACCACACTGTTGTACGTCATAAGTTTCTACAAGTTAGGGAACTAAAATCCTAACTCTTGTCATCTCAACAGTCACCACACTGTTGTACGTCATAAGTTTCTACAAGTTAGGGAACTAAAATCCTAACTCTTGTCATCTCAACAGTCACCACACTGTTGTACGTCATAAGTTTCTACAAGTTAGGGAACTAAAATCCTAACTCTTGTCATCTCAACAGTCACCACACTGTTGTACGTCATAAGTTTCTACAAGTTAGGGAACTAAAATCCTAACTCTTGTCATCTCAACAGTCACCACACTGTTGTACGTCATAAGTTTCTACAAGTTAGGGAACTAAAATCCGAACTCTTGTCATCTCAACAGTCACCACACTGTTGTACGTCATAAGTTTCTACAAGTTAGGGAACTAAAATCCTAACTCTTGTCATCTCAACAGTCACCACACTGTTGTACGTCATAAGTTTCTACAAGTTAGGGAACTAAAATCCTAACTCTTGTCATCTCAACAGTTACCACACTGTTGTACGTCATAAGTTTCTACAAGTTAGGGAACTAAAATCCTAACTCTTGTCATCTCAACAGTCACCACACTGTTGTACGTCATACGTTTCTACAAGTTAGGGAACTAAAATCCTAACTCTTGTCATCTCAACAGTCACCACACTGTTGTACGTCATAAGTTTCTACAAGTTAGGGAACTAAAATCCTAACTCTTGTCATCTCAACAGTCACCACACTGTTGTACGTCATACGTTTCTACAAGTTAGGGAACTAAAATCCTAACTCTTGTCATCTCAACAGTCACCACACTGTTGTACGTCATACGTTTCTACAAGTTAGGGAACTAAAATCCTAACTCTTGTCATCTCAACAGTCACCACACTGTTGTACGTCATAAGTTTCTACAAGTTAGGGAACTAAAATCCTAACTATTGTCATCTCAACAGTCACCACACTGTTGTACGTCATACGTTTCTACAAGTTAGGGAACTAAAATCCTAACTATTGTCATCTCAACAGTCACCACACTGTTGTACGTCATACGTTTCTACAAGTTAGGGAACTAAAATCCTAACTCTTGTCATCTCAACAGTCACCACACTGTTGTACGTCATAAGTTTCTACAAGTTAGGGAACTAAAATCCTAACTCTTGTCATCTCAACAGTCACCACACTGTTGTACGTCATACGTTTCTACAAGTTAGGGAACTAAAATCCTAACTATTGTCATCTCAACAGTCACCACACTGTTGTACGTCATACGTTTCTACAAGTTAGGGAACTAAAATCCTAACTCTTGTCATCTCAACAGTCACCACACTGTTGTACGTCATAAGTTTCTACAAGTTAGGGAACTAAAATCCTAACTATTGTCATCTCAACAGTCACCACACTGTTGTACGTCATACGTTTCTACAAGTTAGGGAACTAAAATCCTAACTCTTGTCATCTCAACAGTCACCACACTGTTGTACGTCATAAGTTTCTACAAGTTAGGGAACTAAAATCCTAACTATTTTCATCTCAACAGTCACCACACTGTTGTACGTGATACGTTTCTACAAGTTAGGGAACTAAAATCCTAACTCTTGTCATCTCAACAGTCA
Organism: Allobates femoralis; assembly: GCA_033576535.1. Lineage (NCBI taxonomy): Eukaryota > Metazoa > Chordata > Amphibia > Anura > Aromobatidae > Allobates > Allobates femoralis. The sequence continues at coordinate 35,129 of JARQOC010000774.1, read as the reverse complement.
CCACACTGTTGTACGTCATAAGTTTCTACAAGTTAGGGAACTAAAATCCTAACTCTTGTCATCTCAACAGTCACCACACTGTTGTACGTCATAAGTTTCTACAAGTTAGGGAACTAAAATCCTAACTCTTGTCATCTCAACAGTCACCACACTGTTGTCCGTCATACGTTTCTACAAGTTAGGGAACTAAAATCCTAACTATTGTCATCTCAACAGTCACCACACTGTTGTACGTCATACGTTTCTACAAGTTAGGGAACTAAAATCCTAACTCTTGTCATCTCAACAGTCACCACACTGTTGTACGTCATAAGTTTCTACAAGTTAGGGATCTAAAATCCTAACTCTTGTCATCTCAACAGTCACCACACTGTTGTACGTCATACGTTTCTACAAGTTAGGGAACTAAAATCCTAACTCTTGTCATCTCAACAGTCACCACACTGTTGTACGTCATAAGTTTCTACAAGTTAGGGAACTAAAATCCTAACTCTTGTCATCTCAACAGTCACCACACTGTTGTACGTCATACGTTTCTACAAGTTAGGGAACTAAAATCCTAACTCTTGTCATCTCAACAGTCACCACACTGTTGTACGTCATAAGTTTCTACAAGTTAGGGAACTAAAATCCTAACTCTTGTCATCTCAACAGTCACCACACTGTTGTACGTCAAACCTTTATACAGGTTAGGGAACTAAAATCCTAATCTCCTGTGACCTCCACAGTCACCAGGCAGTTGTCGCTCTATACAGGCAAAATGCGCAAAGGCGTTGGCAAGGGCGTTGGCAAGGAACAAGGAAGTGGACGTGATGGTGGTGCAGGCAGAGGCCGAGGTCGTGTGCAAGCACTCATTTCGCAACAACAAAGGGCCACATCTCCTCGCTCGCACATCCTGTCCCAAATTCTTGGGGCCCGCAGCAGTACACCACTGTTGAACCAAGACCAGTGTCAACAGGTTGTTACTTGGATAGCGGATAATGCTTCAAGTCAGATGGGCACCTCCACAAACACCCTGTCTTCCGCACGGTCAACTGTCAGTAGCCGTGATACTGCACCGCACATTTCCCAACCTGATCCTCCTTCCTACCACCTTTCCGATTACACGTCCACGGACATTACAGATCCCACACTAGGACACTCGGAAGAGCTGTTCACGTATCCATTCGCAGAATCTGGCCTGTCGCCACCTCCTCTTGAAGTGGGTCATGAGGAGATGGTATGTACAGATGCCCAAATATTTGAGCAGCCACATTTTGATGAACGGAACGTTGTCAAAGTGTCTCAACAAGGGGTGGACGATGATGAGACACAATTGCCAGGAAGTCAGGAGGAGGATCAGGGTGCGGAAGAGGAAGACGACGTGGTGGATGATCCAGTAGCTGACCCTACATGGCAGGAGGATATGCAGAGCGAGGACAGCAGTGCACAGGGGGAGGGAGGCGTAGCATCACAACAGCCAGTACGAAGCAGGGGTGCATCCGCAGGCAGAAGGCAGGCAACCGTTCCCCGGAACAACAACACGACTCAAGGTGCCTGTGCAAATGTTCGGTCTTCCCGAGTCTGGGAGTTTTTTAAGTTGGCTCCAGAAGACTCTAAAAAGGCCATTTGCCACACCTGCCATGCCACTATCAGCAGGGGTACGAAAACTAGCAGCCTGACCACCACCAGCATGATCAGGCACATGTCAGCCAAGCACCCGACTTTGTGGGAAGTACCACAGAGTCGAGGAGCGGTGCGTGCTGATGTCACTGCTACGTCTTCGGCTGTTGTGCATGCAAGCCAATCCCCTGTCCATGCTGGCCGCGAACAAGCCTCCGGTCCTGCACCTGAAGTTGCTGAAGCACAAATTACGCCACCATCAAGCACGTCCTTGTCCCAGCGCAGCGTTCAATTATCCATTCAGCAAACATTTGAACGCAGGCGCAAATACGCTGCCAATGCCCCACATGCCACAGTCCTCAATGCTCACATTTCGCGACTCATAGCGCTAGAAATGTTGCCTTTCCGTCTGGTGGAGACGGACGCATTCCGCGACCTGATGGCGGCTGCTGTCCCACGTTACTCGGTCCCCAGCCGACACTATTTCTCCAGATGTGCCGTCCCCGCATTGCATAACCACGTGTCCAACACCATCACACGTGCCCTGAACAATGCTGTTTCAGCCAAAGTCCACCTAACCACAGACACGTGGACAAGTGCTTGTGGGCAAGGCCGCTTCATCTCCTTGACGGCACACTGGATTAATATTGTGGAGGCTGGGACCCAGTCTGAGCGAGGGACGGAACACGTCCTTCCCACACCAAGGATAGCAGGCCCTACCTCTGTCATGGTTTCACCGACACTCTACAGCTCCGGAATGTCATGCTCTTCAGTCTCCTCCTCCTCCACCTGCGCATCCTCATCCACTGTACCCTCCACACCAGTCCCAAGCTGGAAGCACTGCAGCACTGCCTCTGCAAAGCGGCAACAGGCTGTGCTGAAGCTAGTCTGCATAGGTGACAAACCCCACAATGCAGAAGAGGTATGGACAGCTCTGAAACAGCAGGCAGATCACTGGCTCACACCTCTGAACCTAAAGCCAGGAAAGGTCGTGTGTGACAATGGCCGGAACCTGGTGGCAGCTTTGAGGCGAGGGCAGCTGACGCATGTTCCATGCGTGGCCCATGTGCTCAACCTGGTGGTTCAGAGGTTTGTGAAGTCATACCCGGAGGTGTCTGACCTGCTGGTAAAAGTTCGGCGTCTGTCTGCACATTTTCGCAAGTCACCTGCTGCTTCAGCCGGCCTTGCAAGCTTTCAGCGCCGTTTGCGTCTTCCGGCCCACAAACTGGTGTGTGATGTCCCCACGCGTTGGAATTCAACGCTGCACATGTTGGTCAGGATATGTGACCAGAAGAGGGCAGTTGTGGACTACCTGCATCACCTAAGCCGTCGGGAAATGGGTCAAACTCCACACATAACACCTGAGGAGTGGAGATGGATGTCGGACCTATGCACCGTCCTCCAAAACTTTGAGGACTCCACCAAGATGGTGAGCGGTGATGACGCCATTATTAGCGTCACCATACCACTACTCTGCCTTCTAAAACGGTCTCTGCTGAAAATAAAAGAGGATGCATTGCAGGCAGAGCGCGATGACTTAGAGCAAGAAACTGTAGTGGGTGTGGGTGAAAACACACAGCCCAGCCTCATGTCATCACAACGTGTAGTGGAGGACTATGACGAGGAGGAGGAGGAGGAGGATGAAGACATGGAGCAACTCTCAGGCCAAATTGGGGATATGACATGCACACCAGTCATACCCTCGATTCAGCGTGGCTGGCCAGAGGACATGGGAGATGAGGAGGAGGAGGAGGAGGAGGACAGCATGTTCAGTCATCATGTTGGTCTGGATACTGATGTGATGGCTGTTAAGAGTCTGGCGCACATGGCTGACTTTATGGTAAGCTGCCTGTCTTGTGACCCTCGCGTTCAGAACATCTTGGCCGACAATCAGTACTGGTTGGCAACACTCTTAGACCCACGCTACAAGGAGAACTTTATGTCTCTCATTCCTGAGGCGGAGAGGTCAGCCAAAATGCTGCAGTTCCAGAGGGCCATAGTCACGGAAGTTGTGAAATCCTTCCCCTCACAAAACGCTAGCGGCATAGGTCAGGATTCGATGGACAACCAAGGCGTACGGCCGAGAGGGGCACAAGTCCAATCCGCCAGAGGCAGGGGAACTGTCTTTACGATGTGGGACAGTTTTCTCAGCCCCTCACGTACCACAGCCCCTGAGGTGCGGGGTAGTGCCACCAGAAATGCTAAGTTCGGGCAGATGCTGAAGGAGTACCTTGCAGATCGAACAACTGTACTGCGAGATTCATCGGTGCCTTTCAATTATTGGGTCTCCAAGCTCGACACGTGGCATGAATTGGCTCTCTATGCCTTGGAAGTCCTGGCCTGCCCTGCCGCTAGCGTTTTATCAGAGCGTGTTTTCAGTGCAGCAGGTGGAATCATCACTGATAAACGCACCCGCCTGTCAACTGAAAATGCGGACAGGCTCACTCTGATCAAGATGAACAAGGGTTGGATTGGGCCAGACTTCACCACACCACCAGCAAATGACAACTGAATTTTATTTTGTTATTTGAATTTGACATGTACCTCCACTCACCCATGGGTACACACTTCCGTACTTTGGCTAATCGCTGGACTGCTACTCCTTCTCCTCGTGACACCATGATGAGCATTAGAATAGTTAGGCTCTTGTTTGAGGTATACCCGCAGTGGTAAATTTTTTAGCCCATTCTGTTAGAATGGGCATTACAACGACAGGAGACCCACTCCTTTTCAATGGGAAAAATGTTTTTAGGTACTCCTACACGTCTCTATCCAGGGACAAAGAGGAGCCTCCAAATTTTTGGCTGCCCTGACAAAAGGGCTACACTACAATACACCCAGTTCTTCTTAACAGGCCCTCCTGCACGTCTCCATCCAGGGACAAAGAGGAGCCTCACAATTTTTGGCTGCCCTGACCTAAGGGCTATACTACAATACACCCACTTGAGGGTTACAGGCCCTACTACATGTCTGTATGCATGGGTCATTGTTGAACCTCCCAATTTTTGGCTGCCCTGACCAAAGGGCTCTACTACAATACACCCAGTTCTTCTTAACAGGCCCTCCTGCACGTCTCCATCCAGGGACAAAGAGGAGCCTCACAATTTTTGGCTGCCCTGACCTAAGGGCTATACTACAATACACCCACTTGAGGGTTACAGGCCCTACTACATGTCTGTATGCATGGGTCATTGTTGAACCTCCCAATTTTTGGCTGCCCTGACCAAAGGGCTCTACTACAATACACCCAGTTCTTCTTAACAGGCCCTCCTGCACGTCTCCATCCAGGGACAAAGAGGAGCCTCACAATTTTTGGCTGCCCTGACCAAAGGGCTATACTACAATACACCCACTTGAGGGTTACAGGCCCTACTACATGTCTGTAAGCATGGGTCATTGTTGAACCTCCCAATTTTTGTCTGCCCTGACCAAAGGGCTATACTACAATACACCCACTTGAGGGTTACAGGCCCTACTACATGTCTGTAAGCATGGGTCATTGTTGAACCTCCCAATTTTTGTCTGCCCTGACCAAAGGGCTATACTACAATACACCCACTTGGGGGTTACAGGCCCTACTACATGTCTGTAAGCATGGGTCATTGTTGAACCTCTCAATTTTTGGCTGCCCTCACCAAAGGGCTATACTACAATACACCCACTTGAGGGTTACAGGCCCTACTACATGTCTGTAAGCATGGGTCATTGTTGAACCTCCCAATTATTGTCTGCCCTGACCAAAGGGCTCTACTACAATACACCCACTAGAGGGTTACAGGCCCTACTACATGTCTGTATGCATGGGTCATTGTTGAACCTCCCAATTTTTGGCTGCCCTGACCAAAGGGCTATACTACAATACACCCAGTTCTTCTTAACAGGCCCTCCTGCACGTCTCCATCCAGGGACAAAGAGGAGCCTCACAATTTTTGGCTGCCCTGACCAAAGGGCTATACTACAATACACCCACTTGAGGGTTACAGGCCCTACTACATGTCTGTAAGCATGGGTCATTGTTGAACCTCCCAATTTTTGTCTACCCTGACCAAATGGCTATACTACAATACACCCACTTGAGGGTTACAGGCCCTACTACAAGTCTGTAAGCATGGGTCATTGTTGAACCTCCCAATTTTTGGCTGCCCTCACCAAAGGGCTATACTAAAATACATCCACTTGAGGGTTACAGGCCCTACTACATGTCTGTAAGCATGGGTCATTGTTGAACCTCCCAATTTTTGGCTGCCCTCACCAAAGGGCTATACTACAATACACCCACTTGAGGGTTACAGGCCCTACTACATGTCTGTAAGCATGGGTCATTGTTGAACCTCCCAATTTTTGTCTGCCCTGGCCAAAGGGCTATACTACAATACACCCAGTTCTTGTTTACAGGCCATCCTGCATGTCTGTATCCAGGGGCATTGGTGAACCTCCCAATTTTGGACTGCCCTGGCAAAGGAAGATACTGCAATAGACCCAGTTCCTCAAAATGGGCACATTATTTCTAGACAGGGCTTCATGCACGTCTCTTGTCAGGGTCATCGGAGTGCCGCACAATGTTTTCACGTAAAATCTTTCATGTAATCACAAAAAGTAACATACACCAGCTGTATCTCACTATTGGGTATGTGCCCTTAACATTTCCACCCTAAATATTCATTTTGGTGTCATTTTGGAAGGTTTTCTGGACACTCCGTAAAATTGGCGTGAAACTCGGACAACATTGTTCACAGCTGTGACTTTTGAGTGAGAAATGCTTCCAGGAGTCTTCCCCATGGTGTTGCCATGTCATTTCAGCACTCTTCTGACACTTTTGTGACATTTTTAGGGTTTTTCCTGGCAGCTGGCAGTCATTTCATAAAAATACTCGTGTCTCCCATAGGATAACATTGGGCTCGTTACTCGGGCCGAGTACACGAGTATCTCGGGATGCTCGGCCCGAGCTTCGAGCACCCGAGCATTTTAGTACTCGCTCATCACTAGTCGCCACCCCCGAACTACTAGATCCAATATAGCGTCCAATATGTCTCGCCAATCTACCCGGATGACATATTGGATCCAGTCGTCCGGGGGCGGCGACATGTCGACTCAGGATCCAGGCGGCGGAGAAGACGCAGGGTCGGCGGTAAGTATAGCGGAGTGTGTGTGTATGTGTCTGTGTATGTTTGTGCTCACCACTCTGCCCACAGCGCTGCGCTGACCACTCTGCCCACGGCTCTGCGCTGACGACTCTGCCCACGGCGCTGCGCTGACCACTCTGCCAACGGTGCTGCGCTAACCAATCTCATCGCACTCACTGCTAACCACTGAGGCACCGCACTCACTGCTAACCACTGAGCCACCGCACTCACTGCTAACCACTGAGCCACCGCACTCACTGCTAACCACTGAGCCACCGCACTCACTGCTAACCACTGAGCCACCGCACGCAGTGCTAACCACTGAGCCACCGCACGCAGTGCTAACCACTGAGCCACCGCACGCAGTGCTAACCACTGAGCCACCGCACGCAGTGCTAACCACTGAGCCACCGCACTGACTGCTAACCACTGAGCCACCGCACTCACTGCTAACCACTCAGCCACCGCACTCACTGCTAACCACTCAGCCACCGCACTCACTGCTAACCACTGAGCCACCGCACTCACTGCTAACCACTGAGCCACCGCACTCACTGCTAACCACTAAGCCACCGCACTCACTGCTAACCACTGAGCCACCGCACTCACTGCCAACCACTGAGCCACCGCACTCACTGCTAACCACTGAGCCACCGCACTCACTGCTAACCACTGAGCCACCGTGACTCACCGTGGCCGGGACTCTGGTTTAGACAGGCAGTAGCTCCTTCCTCCTTGTCACGGGTGGACCGCGCCTGCCGGTAGTGGGTCCCGGTTGAGTGCAGATCAAAAAGTTGCAGACGTCTTGTGGGAACAGATTAAGGGGTTAATTGTTTCGTGACGCCACCTATGAGTGTTTCGATAAGTCTTACCGACGCTGCGAGGCCTCCGGGGGATGGAATGCAGCAAGATGGAACGCTCCCCACAGGCTAAGCGATAATCCCCGGAGGCTGGAGCTGCTTAAGATGTTGTGCGGCAGCTGCGGTTACCTTGTGTGCGGACGGACGTAGTCATAAGGAAGCACGGACACTGTAAGTCTCTGTAACGGGTAATTTACTGTAACCGGCAAGCAGTACATGGCATACAGTTAACGGGTAGTGGACCGGGTGGACTCAGCAGTGATAGGTGCCCCTCAGAGATCCGCGGTGTTCCTCCATTCTATCTAAGTTAGTTGCCGTTTTCGCCCAGGAATACCAGGTTGGGTACAGGGAGGCTGCTTGAATGCCCTATCTGGGGTATACGTTCCGGATGCTTTGGGGAGCCTTGGGTCCCTTGGTGGGTACACCGCTGGTTAGACGACTGGATTTGACGATGGTGGGGGGCTCCTGTAGAGCTGCTCCTCCACTCTTCTGGTTCGCATAGCAGAGCTGAACTGCTGCTAGCTTTGGTACCAGCAAACTGGCTGTAGACGGGCACGGGATGGTTTTGAGCCCGCATGATGATGCCGTAATTGGTAGGGAGATGGCCGGTAGAAGATGGCCAGGGGGCTGCACCGACTGTGCAACCCCCTCTCCTAGGTTGCAGAGCTGGGAATCTGTAGAGGGTCTTCCAGGTTGCTGTTACACCTTCAGCCCTCGAACTCCAACCTCAACTTCTCTAAGTTGGACTAAACTTCCACTACACACTAACCTTGCACTCCGCCCACCAGGACCTTGATTGGTCCTCTATGCTAAGTGATGCATGCTGAGTATGGATCTCTAAGTTAACCAGATGACTGCTGGGTCAGAGGATATTGCTGCTGCATTTGTGGCTGCAATACCCTCCTGTGACACACTCGTTGCGGGGCGCCACAACCACACTCACTGCTAACCACAGAGCCACCGCACTCACTGCTAACCACTGAGCCACCGCACTCACTGCTAACCACTGAGCCACCGCACTCACTGCTAACCACTGAGCCACCGCACTCACTGCTAACCACTGAGCCACCGCACTCACTGCTAACCACTGAGCCACCGCACTCACTACTAACCACTGAGCCACCGCACTCACTACTAACCACTGAGCCACCTCACTCACTGCTAACCACTGAGCCACCGCACTCACTGCTAACCACTGAGCCACCACACTCACTGCTAACCACTGAGCCACTGCACTCACTGCTAACCACTGAGCCACCGCACTCACTGCTAACCACTAAGCCACCGCACTCACTGCTAACCACTGAGCCACCGCGCAGTGCAAACCACTGAGCCACCGCACAGTGCCAACCACTGAGCCACCACGCAGTGCCAACCACTGAGCCACCACGCAGTGCCAACCACTGAGCCACCGTATACTGTGCTACCCACAGAGCCGCCTGTATACACACAATTCATTTCACCGCACTCCCGTATCTATTAGTAAATAAACTATATATGGATTCTAGACTACCCGATTCTTTAGAATCGGGCCGCCATCTAGTGCCAAATATTTGTGTAGTAAAGACCCCAGTTGGCAGAATCATATAGTGAAGACTTCATAAAGTGGAGCCTATGTTACCTGTTCGATTGTAACAGTGACGGAACATAAAAAGAAAGAGGATCCCAAGAGCTCTAAAATGATGCTATCAAATAAATAATGAAATTACAAGATAGTCCAAGGCAGTGAAAAAACTGCATAAGAACATTGGAATAATACCAGCAGTGATTATATACCGCAATAATGGGCTGTAGGAAAGATAAAAAGAAAGCCCTATTCAAAAAAATATCTATTAGAAACTATCAAAACCAGATCAATGTGATATAGACAACAGTCACATTACCTTAAAGGGCAGTAATGAATTGAAATGAAAACCAGAAACCTGACAGAGAAAAAGCAAAGTATACCACCTCAGAAAAAGTATAAAGCAAATGGTCATATCAAAAACAGACGTCATTCAAGTACTTACTGGCAGCATAAAAGCAGGTGTGAAGGACCGCTTACCGCAAGGAGGCTGTGTCTAATGTTAGTGTTTTATATCGTGCTAATAAGTGGAGTGGGTTGGGGCGCAAACCTCTTGTTCTGGTCGGCGGGACAAAGGAAGCGGAAGCGCCTCCCAGTTCCGGCCAGTGGAACACAAGGAAGTGTTTGTAATGAGACGCAAGCTCGCGCTTATGCACTGATGAATCGGCACATGCGGATTGTGAAATCAGCATATATGCACTTAGGAAGCGAAGATACATGTAGCGGTAGGGATAATATAAATGTATAAATGAAATTGATTGTAAGATCTGGTCTGTTCAAAAGATCTAGGGAAAATTAATAAGCAATTAGTACAGAAACATTCAAGTGCACTGTTTATCACAAGGATTGTAGTGTAAAAACAATTTATGCAGAATAGGGTAATTGACTAATTTAAAGGACAGTACCTACAATTGTTTTAAGTTAAAAAGGGGACATATATACTGGTTACAGCAATTGAATCTATGATTAACAATTAAAATCTACAATGATTAATGAACAATATCACTATTTGCAACACATGATACTAGTTAAGTATTATGAAAAACAATATGAAGGTACAACATCATATATGGCTTAATTAAAGTATGCAACATACTATCCTCATATCAGATACCCTTAAGGGGCCAAACATTGTTAAATAGACATGTGATCAAGACAACGTTAAAGCATTACACTTAACTATGTAATGTCGGAAGTAGAGTACATGAGATTAAAAAAATGCCGTATTCTTCGCATTATAAGACGCACTTTTGTTCCCCTAAATTTTGGGGGAAAGTGGGGGATGCGTCTTATAATGTGAAACAATACTCTGTTGTGAGGTGGCGTGGGGGGCTGTGGAGCGGTGTCTGGGGGCTGTCAGAAGGCTGGCTGGAGGCTGCAGCAGCGGCCCCGTGATCATGTGGGGCCGCTCACTATCTCCTGTAATATGTACTGCATCCCACTGTCAATCACCAGCGGGAGCAGCCCATATCACAGGAGTGGTTCTGTGTGGATAGGCAATGCTTTCTACGCAATGAAAGCATGGAAAGCACTGACTATCCATGGGAGCACGATCATACTCACCCCTCTCCTCTCTTCCTGCCATCCGCGCCATCCCCGCTGTCCTTGCCGGCATCCGGGCCTTTGAGCATCGCTGCAAAGTGACGTCATTACCTGCATGCTACTCACAGGACCCGGATACCGACACAGCACAGAGAGCGGCAATAGCGTGGATGGCAGGGAGTGAGGGCAGGGGTGAGAATGATATTGTTTATTGTTTTAAGTGTGCGGCAGCATGGGGGACAGTGTGCCAGCATGGGGACAGTGCTGCATGGGGACAGTGCTGCATGGGAACAGTGCCAGCATGGGGACAGTGCCAGCATTGGTGGGGGCAGTGCCAGCATTGGTGGGGGCAGTGCCAACATGGGGACAGTGCCAGGATGGGGACAGTGCCAGCATTGAGGATGGCAATGCAAACATTGGGGGGGCAGTGCCACATGGGGACAGTGCCAGCATGAGGACAGTGCCAGCATTGGTGGGGCAGTGCCACATGGGAACATTGCCGCATAGGGACAGTGCCAGCATGGGGACAGTGTCAGCATGGGGCAGAACCAGCATGGAGACAGTGTCACATGGGGACAGTGCCAGCATGGGGGACAGTGCCACATGGGGACAGTGTCAGCATCGGGCAGTGCCAGCATGGGGACAGTCCCAGCATGGGGGACAGTGCCACATGGGGACAGTGCCACATAGGGACAGTGCCACATGGGGACAGTGCCATCATGGGGACAGTGCCAGCATGGGGGACAGTGCCAGCATGGGAACAGTGCCACATATAGACCGTGCCAGCATAGGGGACAGTGCCAGCATGGGGTCAGTGCCAGCATAGGGGACAGTGCCACATAGAGACAGTGCCAGCATTGGTGGGGCAGTGCCAACAATGGGGGGGACAGTGCCAGCATGGGGACAGTGCCACATGGGGACAGTGGCAGCATGGGGGACAGTGCCACATGGGGACAGTTTAAGCATGGGGCAGTGCCACATGTTGACAGTGTCAGCATGGGGCAGTGCCACATGGGGACAGTGCCACATGGGGACATTGCCATCATGGGGGACAGTGCCAGAATGGGGACAGTGCCAGCATGGGGGACAGTGCCACATGGGGGACAGTGCCAGCATGGGGACAGTGCCAGCATGCGGACAGCACCAGCATGGGGACAGTTCCAGCATGGGGGACAGTGCCACATGAGGACAGTGTCACCATTACGGGGGCAGGGCCAGCATTGAGGGGGGGCAGGGTCAGCATGGGGACAGTGACAGCATGGGGGACAGTGCCACATGGGGACAGTGCCAGCATGGGGCAGTGCCACATAGGACAGTGCCACATGGGGAAATTGCCAACATGGAGACAGTGCCAGCATGGGGACAGTAACAGCATTGAGGGGGCAATGCAAGCATTGGGGGGGGGGCAGTGCCCCATGGGGACAGTGCCAGCATGGGGACAGTGTCAGCATGAGGCAGTGCCAGCATGGGGACAGTGTCACATGGGGACAATGCCAGCATGGGGACAGTGCCAGCATGGGGGACAGTGCCACATGGGGACAGTGTCAGCATGGGGGACAGTGCCAGCATGGGGCACAGTGCCAGCATTGGGAAGCAGTGCCACATGGGGACAGTGTCAGCATGGGGCAGTGCCACATGGGGACAGTTCCACATGTGGACATTGCCAGCATGGGGACAGTGCCAGCATGGGGGACAGTGCCAGCATGGGGACAGTGCCAGCATGGGGGACAGTGCCAGCATTGGGGAGACAGTGTCAGCATGGGGCAGAGCCAGCATGGGTGGCAGTGCTACATGGGGACTGTGCCAGCATTGGAGGGACGGTGCCACATGGGGACAGTGCCAGCATGGGGGACAGTGCCAGCATGGGGACAGTGCCAGCATGGGGGACAGTGCCAGCATGAGGACAGTGCCATCATGGGGACGGTGCCAGCATGGGGGACAGTGCTAACATGGGGACAGTGCCAGCATGGGGACAGCATCAGCATGGGTACAGTTCCAGCATGGGGGACAGAGCCACATGGGGACAGTGCCAGCATTGGGGGGGCAGGGTCAGCATGTTGACAGTGCCAGCATGGGGGACAGTGCCACATGGGGACAGTGCCAGCATGGGGCAGTGCCACATGGGGACAGTGCCACATGGGGACATTGCCAACATGGAGACAGTGCCAGCATGGGGACAGTGCCAGCATGAGGGACAGTGCCACATGGGGACAGTGTCAGCATGGGGCAGTGCTAGTATGGGGGACAGTGCTACATGGGGACAGTGCCACATGTGGACAGTGCCAGCATGAGGACAGTGCCATCATGGGGACAGTGCCATCATGAGGACAGTGCCAGCATGGGGGACAGTGCCAGCATGGGGACAGTGCCAGCATGGGGCACAGTGCCAGCATTGGGAAGCAGTGCCACATGGGGACAGTGTCAGCATGGGGCAGTGCCACATGGGGACAGTGCCACATGTGGACATTGCCAGCATGGGGACAGTGCCAGCATGGGGGACAGTGCCAGCATGGGGACAGTGCCAGCATGGGGGACAGTGCCAGCATTGGGGAGACAGTGTCAGCATGGGGCAGAGCCAGCATGGGTGGCAGTGCTACATGGGGACTGTGCCAGCATTGGAGGGACGGTTCCACATGGGGGACAGTGCCAGCATGGGGGGACAGTGCCAGCATGGGGGACAGTGCCAGCATGGGGACAGTGCCAGCATGGGGGACAGTGCCAGCATGAGGACAGTGCCATCATGGGGACAGTGCCAGCATGGGGGACAGTGCTAACATGGGGACAGTGCCAGCATGGGGACAGCATCAGCATGGGTACAGTTCCAGCATGGGGGACAGTGCCACATGGGGACAGTGCCAGCATTGGGGGGGCAGGGTCAGCATGTTGACAGTGCCAGCATGGGGACAGTGCCAGCATGGGGGACAGTGCCACATGGGGACAGTGCCAGCATGGGGCAGTGCCACATGGGGACAGTGCCACATGGGGACATTGCCAACATGGAGACAGTGCCAGCATGGGGACAGTACCAGCATGAGGGACAGTGCCACATGGGGACAGTGTCAGCATGGGGCAGTGCTAGTATGGGGGACAGTGCTACATGGGGACAGTGCCACATGTGGACAGTGCCAGCGTGAGGACAGTGCCATCATGGGGACAGTGCCATCATGAGTACAGTGCCAGCATGGGGGACAGTGCCAGCATGGGGACAGTGCCAGCATGGGGACAGCACCAGCATGGGTACAGTTCCAGCATGGGGGACAGTGCCACATGGGGACAGTGCCAGAATTGCGGGGGCAGTGCCAGCATTGGGGGGGCAAGGTCAGCATGGGGACAGTGCCAGCATGGGGACAGTGCCAGCATGGGGGACAGTGCCACATGGGGACAGTGCCCGCATGGGGGACAGTGCCACATGGGGACAGTGCCCGCATGGGGCAGTGCCACATGGGGACAGTGCCACATGGGGACATTGCCAACATGGAGACAGTGCCAGCATGGGGACAGTGCCAGCATGAGGGACAGTGCCACAATGGGACAGTGTCAGCATGGGGCAGTGCTAGCATGGGGGACAGTGCTACATGGGGACAGTGCCACATGTGGACAGTGCCAGCATGGGGACAGTGCCATCATGGGGACAGTGCCAGCATGGGGGACAGTGCCAGCATGGGGACAGTTCCAGCATGGGGACAGCACCAGCATGGGTACAGTTCCAGCATGGGGGACAGTGCCACATGGGGACAGTGCCAGCATTGGGGGGGGCAGGTTCAGCATGGGGACAGTGCCAGCATGGGGACAGTGCCAGCATGGGGGACAGTGCCTCATGGGGACAGTGCCAGCATGGGGCAGTGCCAGCATGGGGACAGTGCCAGCATGGGGGACAGTGCCACATGGGGACAGTGTCAGCATGGGGGACAGTGCCAGCATGGGGCACAGTGCCAGCATTGGGAAGCAGTGCCACATGGGGACAGTGTCAGCATGGGGCAGTGCCACATGGGGACAGTGCCAGCATGGGGACAGTGCCAGCATGGGGGACAGTACCACATGGGGACAGTGCCAGCATGGGGCAGTGCACATGGGGACAGTGCCACATGGGGACATGGCAACATGGAGACAGTGCCAGCATGGGGTCAGTGCCAGCATGAGGGACAGTGCCACATGGGGACAGTGTCAGCATGGGGCACAGTGCTAGCATGGGGACAGTGCTACATGGGGACAGTGCCACATGTGGACAGTGCAGCATGAGGACAGTGCCATCATGGGGACAGTTGCCACATGGGGACAGTGCCAGCATGGGGGACAGTGCCAGCATGGGGACAGTGCCAGCATGGGGACAGCCAGCATAGGGTACAGTTCCAGCATGGGGACAGTGCCACATGGGGACAGTGCCAGCATGTGTGGGGACAGTGCCAGCATTGGGGGGGAAGGTCAGCATGGGGACAGTGCCAGCATTGGGACAGTGCCAGCATGGGGACAGTGCCACATGGGGGACAGTGCCACATGGGGACAGTGCCACATGGGGCAGTGGCCACATGGGGACAGTGCCACATGGGGACATTGCCAACATGGAGACAGTGCCAGCATGGGTACAGTTTCAGCATGGGGGACAGGCCACATGGGGACAGTGTCAGCATTGGGGGGGCAGGGTCAGCATGGGGACAGTGCCAGCATGGGGCACAGTGCCACATGGGGACAGTGCCAGCATGGGGACAGTGCCAGCATGGGGAGGACAGTGCCAGCATGGGAAGGACAGTGCCATAATGGGGAGGACAGTGCCAGAATCAGGAGGACAGTGCCACATGGAGGGACTGTGCCAGCATGGTGGGGACTGTGCCAGAATTGGGGATTGTGCAAACATGGGGGGACAGTGTACCTGCATGGGGGACTCCATACCAGGATGGGGGGACAGTGTGCCAACGTGAAGGCTATGTGTACCAGCATGGGGGACAGTGCCACATGTGGACATTGCCAGCATGGGGACAGTGCCAGCATGGGGACAGTGCCACATAGGGACAGTGCCAGCATGGGGGACAGTGCCAGCATGAGGACAGTGCCAGCATGGTGGACAGTGCCAGCATTGGGGAGACAGTGTCATCATGGGGCAGTGCCAGCATGGGGTGCAGTGCTACATGGGGACTGTGCCAGCATTGGAGGGACAGTGCCAGCATGAGGACAGTGCCATCATGGGGACAGTTCCATCATGGGGACAGTGTCAACATGGGGACAGTACCAGCATGGGGGACCCCATGCCAGGATAGGGGGACAGTGTGCCAACATGAAGGCTATGTGTACCAGCATGGGGGACAGTGCCACATGTGGACACTGCCAGCATTGGAGGGGCAGGGCCAGCATGGGGACAGTGCCACATGGGGACAGTGCCATCATGGGGGACAGTGCCACATGGGGACAGTGTCAGCATGGGGACAGCGCCAGCATGGGGAGGACAGTGCCAGCATAGGAAAGACAGTGCCATAATGGGGAGGACAGTGCCAGAATCAGGAGGACAGTGCCACATGGAGGGACTGTGCCAGCATGGTGGGGACTGTGCCAGCATGGGGGATTGTGCAAACATGGGGGGATAGTGTACCAGCATGGCGGACTCCATGCCAGGATGGGGGGACAGTGTGCCAACATGAAGGCTATGTGTACCAGCATGGGGGACATATATACTGGTTGTAAGATGTACACTGGCATTATAAGGCAAACCCCATTTAACATTAAAAATTATTTTTTCCTCTTTTACTTCATCAAATGTGGGGGTGCATCTTATAATCCGGAGCGTCTTATAAAGCGAAAAATACGGTACTTCATACTCCCTATTAAGTCCCCCCGGTTCCAATGTTTGTAGTTGTTGAATCCAAAAATCTTCCCTCTCTTTCAGCTTTCCAATTTAATTACCACCTCTACAGGCTCTAGGAATATGTTCAATGACTTGATATCTTAACTGCGATATGTTATGGCCCATAGTTATAAAGTGATGTGGATTGGGAAGTAAAGTATTCTTGCAACGAATGGTGGATTTATGTTTGCTGATGCGGTCTCGGATATGCTGGGTAGTTTTCCCAACATATTCAAGACCGCATGGGCATTTTATCAGATAAATGACAAACGAAAAGTCGCATGTGAAGTATCCTTTGATTGGATAAGAACAGCCAGTCCTGGGATGTGTAAATAAACCTCCTTTGACAATGTTGAAGCATTGCATACAACCAAGACAGGGAAAATTCCCCTGTCTTGGTGTAGCAAGAAACCTTTATGAAGCCTTTGGTTTCAAAGGACATGCATCTGCACTTCCAATTTTGTCCTTCAAGTTTGGTGCCCTCTTGTAACAAAAAAGGGATGCAGTTTGAAACTCCTTGATGTTAGGATACGCTTTATTAAGGACATACCAATGTTCCTTTATGATTCTCTTAATCAATGGTTGAAATGGATGGTAAGGGGTGACAAATGCCATTTTAGGGGATGTCTCCTTTTTAGTCTCACGTGGTGCCCGTGGTCCAGCAACACTGAGAGGATAACCTCTCTCAATAAATTATTGGGTAATTTCTTAATGCTGGAATGACCTAGTCTCACCGTCTGATACTGTTCTAGCCACTCTCATATGTTGAGATAGTGGTAACGAATCTTTGACATGCTTCGGCTGGCTACTAGAAAAATGTAAGATACTATTCTTGTCTGTTGATTTTTTATATAAATCAACAGACGAGGAACCATTCGTAGATAATGATATAAGTGTGTCCAAAAAATTGACCTGACTAATGTCATGATGCATAGTGAAGGTGAGACCAGGTACACAGGTATTTAACTCATGATGAAGTGCCTCCAATTCAATAGATATGCCTCTCCATGGTGTAAAAACATCATCTATATATCTCTTCCATACTATCGCTTTAGCAACAATCAAAGGGTTAGACTGTGCGTACTTATGTTCAAAATATGTCATAAATATGTTAGTGTAGGGGGCGCCATGTTAGCTCCCGTGGTGGTCCTCCTACGCTAAACATAGTACTGGTCCTGGAGTAGGAAAAAAATATTTTTCAGGACTATTTTAAGTAAATCAAAGCAAAAAGTCACTTTGGTTACACTACAACTAATAGCTTCTAAACCTAAATCATGATCTATGCTCGTGTACACACTGTGTGCAGAATTATTAGGCAAATGAATATTTTGATCACATGATACTTTTTATACATGTTGTCCTACTCCAAGCTGTATATGCTTGAAAGCCAACTACCAATTAAGTAAATCAGGTGATGTTCATCTCTGTAATGAGGAGGGGTGTGGTGTAATGACATCAACACCCTATATAAGGTGTGCTTAATTATTAGGCAACTTCCTTACCTTAGGCAAAATGGGTCAGAAGAGAGATTTGACGGGCTCTGAAAAGTCCAAAATTGTGAGATGTCTTGCAGAGGGATGCAGCAGTCTTGAAATTGCCAAACTTTTGAAGCATGAATAATCAAGAGTTTCATGGCAAATAGCCAACAGGGTCGCAAGAAGTGTGTTGGGCAAAAAAGGCGCAAAATAACTGCCCATGAATTGAGGAAAATCAAGCATAAAACTGCTAAGATGCCATTTGCCATCAGTTTTGCCATATTTCAGAGCTGCAACGTTACTGGAGTATCAAAAAGCACAAGGTGTGCTAAACTCAGGGACATGTCCAAGGTAAGGAAGGCTGGAAAATGACCATCTTTGAACAAGAAACAGAAGATAAAAATTCAAGACTGGGCCAAGAAATATCATAAGACTGATTTTTCAAAGGTTTTATGGACTGATGAAATAAGAGTGACTCTTGATGGGCCAGAGGCTGAATCAGTAAAGGGCAGAGAGCTCCACTCTGACTCAGACACCAGCAAGGTGGAGGTGGGGTACTGGTATGGGCTGGTATAATCAAAGATGAACTTGTGGGACCGTTTTGGGTTGAGGATGGAGTGAAGTTCAACTCCCGGACCTACTGCCAGTTTCTGGAAGACAACTCCTTCAGGCAGTGGTACAGGAAGAAGTCGGTATCGTTCAAGAAAAACATGATTTTCATGCAGGACAATGCTCCATCATGCATGTCAGAAATGTTTATTTCTAAATTTTGTGCTGTTATATTAGTTTACCTGGTGAAAATAAACAAGTGAGATATGAATATATTTGGTTTTTATTATGTTGCCTAATAATTCTGCAGAGTAATAGTTACCTGCACAAACAGATATCCTCCTAAGATAGGCATATCTAAAAAAAAAACACTTCAACTTCCAAACATATTAAGCTTTGATATTTATGAGTCTTTTGGGTTGATTGAGAACATAGTTGTTGATCAATAATAAAAAATAATCCTGTAAAATACAACTTGCCTAATAATTCTGCACACAGTGTAGACTGTTAATGTCCATTGTAGCGAGTGAACTTCCTAAAGGAAATGTATCCAGATCAAGTATGATTTGTAGAAAATGAAACGTGTCCTTGATATGTGATGGTATCAGAGGAATAAGGGGGGACAAAGTTTTTTCAAGCACTATGGCTAATGGAGAAACAATGGAGTCCGTGGAGGCCACTATAGGGCGTCTCGGTGGCCTTTCAAGATTTTTGTGAATCTTTAGTAATGTATCACGTGCTATAAGAAAGTCAGCGAGTTTTTTATCTATGGTCTTTTCTGTTAGAGAATGAGACACTATGTGTGAGATCTTGGATCTAATAGATCCTGTAGGATCTCGTTCTAGCAGCATGTAATTTGTGCGATCACTGGGATATCATATTAGTCATAGTCACACAGACGTTTAATGGCAATTACCATATTTTTCAGTTTATAAGATGCACTTTTGTTCCACCAAATTTTGGGGGAAAGTGGGCGTGCGTCTTACAATCTGAATCTACATTCTGTGCTGTAGGGGAGGGGAGTGACTTTGGAGTGGTGGCTGGGGGCTGTAGCTGTGGCCCGTGTTCATGTGCCCCCCCGCTCATTAGGCTTATGTAATGTGCACTGCATCCCACTATCCATCTTCTCAATGCTGAAGCCAGCGATGAGAGGTGGGCGGGGGGTGCTGCACATATTATACCACCCTGCACTCACCTTCCCCCCCATCCTGGATATGACTCCCCATCACGCTATATGGGTCCTTTGCAGGCATGCACACTAAATTAATAAACACTAGTAACTCACCCTCCGTGGCTCCCTGCTCCCAGCTCAGTGGTGCCTTCTTGTGTCTGTGCCCGGAATCCAATCATATGAATGGTGCAGCACAGTGATGTCATCTCTGTGTGCCCCGGTCACATTCCAACAAATATATGACATAATCAGATGAACAGGTTAAGAAGTATTTAATCTCATACTGAACATTTGTTGTAGGATGAGTAAACGTTCAGGCTTTAATCATTAAAGGGATTCTGCCACCAGGATTTTGCCACCCCATTTGAGAGCTGTATAATGTAGTGATTGAGACCCTGATTCCAGCGATGCGTCACTTACTGGGCTGTTTGCTGTCATTTTGATAAAATGGCTGTTTTCTCTGCTGCAGATTTAGCAGTTTATATGTTGAACTATCTGGCTGTATGCGAACAGCCTCTAATGATAATCTCCAGCTGATTAAACAGTAATTTTATCAAAACTATACTGAGCAGCCCATCACTGGAATCAGGATCTGTGTCTCTACATTATGCTACTTTCAGATTAGGTGGCAAAAACCTGGTTATAGATTCCCTTTAATGAACAATTTATACATGAAAGACAGGGAAACATCTCTTCCTTTTTAAACCTATCAAATACGTTTGTGTATCTTTTTTCAAAGAACCTATGTCTGAGTGGATTAAACCAAGGGTACCGTTACACGTCGCAACATTGCATGCAATTTCACTGGCAATTTGCTGGTTGCAGTGAAATCATGGACACATTGTTCTATCTTGTTGCTGTGTACAAATGTAACAATGTGTCCATGATTTCACTACAACCAGCAAATTGCCAGTGAAATTGCATGCAATGTTGCGACGTGTAACGGCACCCTTAATAACATTTGCAATGTGCAATGTCCTCACTTTCTTTACAGTAAGCCGTTACCATAGGTATACACTGTAATTTTGTTAAGACTTGTTTTTCACATAATAGATCAGATCTTTCCACCCCATCCACTTTTTCTTGCTAGTACTCTCTTTTGATATCCTCTTTCTCATAATTTAACATCTTTTTAAAGGCCACTTCACACACACAGATATCTGAGTCCAATATCTGAACAGATCTCTGGTTGCAGTGAAATCATGGATACATTGCTCCATTTTGTGGCTGTGTACCACATGGAGCAATGTGTCCATGATTTCACTGCAACCAGAGATCTGTTCAGATATTGGACTCAGATATCTGTGTGTGTGAAGTGGCCTTAAGAGATTTTTCCTGATCAATTTCATTACTTAAAATTTTCTTAACTCTAAGTAACTGACTTTATGGCATTGACTAGTTTTTTAGGATGGCGGCTACTAAATAATAGTAGGTCATTTTTATAGGTTGCTTTTATAAACAATGTGGACATGTGCAGTGCATTCATTAGAACACCAAAAACATGGATATGTATACAGAAGTTACTAACATCATGGTGAGTTTTTCATAATTAATATTGTACACGTGCACCAATTATTCAATCTATGGATTGTTATTCATTTTTAAGGTTTTTATACCTGAATACTGTATATTTCTTAGCATTATAGATCTTTTATGTATTGCACTTTATTTGAAGTATAGTACTTTTATATACAGTATATCAATGTGAAAACTGTATATACTTTTGTATTTTTCACTAATTTGTTTATTGGAAGACCTGGTGGGTCCAATACATACAGTGTTGGCCAAAAGTATTGACACCCCTGCAATTCTGTCAGATAATACTCAGTTTCTTCCTGAAAATGATTGCAATCACAAATTCTTTGGTATTATTACCGTATATACTCGTGTATAAGCCAAGTTTTTCAGCCCAAAATTTGGGCTGAAAAGTCCCCCCCTCGGCTTATACACGGGTCTATACGGTAGACCCGTGTGGTGGGGGCTGTGGGGCCGGGGCTGTGGAGGCTGGAGGAGGCGGGGGGAGTCTGCTGTATGAGCGGCCCCATCACGTGGGGCCGCTCATTATATATGCACTGCTTCCCCCTGTCAATCAGCGCAGGGGGAAGCAGTTCATATATTCCCCCCAAAAGCTGGCACTCACCCCCCCTTGTAAGGCCCCCCCATCGCTGCTTATACATTACCATTCCGGTGTTCTGATCCGCGCCGCTCCTCGGTGCTTCTTCATGCTCCGTCCGCGCTAGCTGCATCCGGGGATCTCCGGCTGTCGCAGCGATATGATGTCATCGCGCGACGGCCGGAGAATGGAGATCCCGGATGCAGTCAGCGAGGACGGAGCATGAAGAAGCAGCGAGGAGCGGCGCGGATCAGAACACCGGAATGGTAATGTATAAGCAGCGGGGGGGGAAGCCTTACAAGGGGGCCGAGTGCCAGCATTTGGGGGCTGTTGGTACCCCCAGGGGGCTGCTTGGTACCCCCAGGGGGCTGTTGGTACCCCCAGGGGGCTGCTGGGTACCCCCTGGGGGCTGTTGGTACCCCCTGGGGGCTGCTGGGTACCCCCTGGGGGCTGCTGGGTACCCCAGGGGGCTGTTGGTACCCCCAGGGGGCTGCTGGGTACCCCCTGGGGGCTGTTAGTACCCCCTGGGGGCTGTTGGTACCCCCAGGGGGCTGCTGGGTACCCCCTGGGGCTGTTGGTACCCCAGGGGGCTGTTGGTACCCCCAGGGGGCTGCTGGGTACCCCCTGGGGGCTGTTGGTACCCCCTGGGGGCTGCTGGGTACCCCCTGGGGGCTGCTGGGTACCCCAGGGGGCTGTTGGTACCCCCAGGGGGCTGCTGGGTACCCCCTGGGGGCTGTTAGTACCCCCTGGGGGCTGTTGGTACCCCCAGGGGGCTGTTGGTACCCCCAGGGGGCTGCTGGGTACCCCCTGGGGGCTGTTGGTACCCCCAGGGGGCTGCTGGGTACCCCCTCGGGGCCGCTGTATAACCCCTGGGGGGTGCTGTATAACCCCTGGGGGGTGCTGTATAACCCCTGGGGGCTGCTGTATATACTGCTGAGGCCTGTATACCACTGGGGCTTCTGTATATACCATTGGGGCTGCTGTATATACTGGTGGGGTCTGTATATACCACTGAGGAGGCTGCTGTATACCACTGGGGTTGCTGTATATACTACTGGGGCTGCCTGTATACTACCACTGGGGCTGCATATACTACTGGGGCTGCCTGTATACTACCACTGGGGCTGTATATACTACTGGGGCTGCTGCTGTATACAGCATGGGCTGCTGCTGTATACAACACTGGGGCTGTGCTGTATACTACCACTGGGGGGGGAGGCCTGTATACCACTGGGGGGGGCCTGTATACCACACTGCTGGGGGCTGTATACCTCTGCTGAGGTCCACCCTCGGCTTATACACGAGTCAATAGGTTTTTCCAGATTTTTGGGGCAAAAGTAGGGGGGTCGGCTTATACACGGGTCGGCTTATACACGAGTATATACGGTATCTTCATTTAATTTGTCTTAAATGAAAAAACACAAAAGAGAATGAAGCAAAAAGCAAAACATTGATCATTTCACACAAAACTCCAAAAATGGGCCGGACAAAAGTATTGGCACCCTCAGCCTAATACTTAGTTGCACAACCTTTAGCCAAAATTACTGCGATCAACTGCTTCCAGTAACCATCAATGAGTTTCTTACAATGCTCTGCTGGAATTTTAGACCATTCTTTTTCGGCAAACTGCTCCAGGTCCCTGATATTTGAAGGGTGCCTTCTCCAAACTGCCATTTTTAGATCTCTCCACAGGTGTTCTATGGGATTCAGGTCTGGACTCATTGCTGGCCACCTTAGAAGTCTCCAGTGCTTTCTCTCAAACCATTTTCTAGTGCTTTTTGAAGTGTGTTTTGGGTCATTGTCCTGCTGAAAGACCCATGACCTCTGAGGGAGACCCATCTTTCTCACACTGGGCCCTACATTATGCTGCAAAATTTGTTGGTAGTCTTCAGACTTCATAATGCCATGCACATGGTCAAGCAGTCCAGTGCCAGAGGCAGCAAAGCAACCCCAAAACATCAAGGAACCTGCGCCATGTTTGACTGTAGGGACCATGTTCTTTTCTTTGAATGCCTCTTTTTTTCTCCTGTAAACTCTATGTTGATGCCTTTGCCCAAAAAGAGAGAACATTCTTCCAAATTGTTTTAGGCTTTCTCAGGTACGTTTTGGCAAACTCCAGCCTGGCTTTTTTATGTCTCAGGGTAAGAAGTGAGGTCTTCCTGGGTCTCCTACCATACAGTCCCTTTTCATTCAGACGCCGATGGATAGTACGGGTTGACACTGTTGTACCCTCAGACTGCAGGGCAGCTTGAACTTGTTTGAATGTTAGTCGAGGTTATTTATCCACCATCCGCACAATCTTGCGTTGCCATGGGCTTTAAACTTCTTGATGACACTGCACACGGTAGACACAGGAACATTCAGGTCTTTGGAGATGGACTTGTAGCCTTGAGATTGCTCATGCTTCCTCACAATTTGGTTTCTCAAGTCCTCAGACAGTTCTTTGGTCTTCTTTCTTTTCTCCATGCTCAATGTGGTACACACAAGGACACAGGTCAGAGGTTGAGTCAACTTTAATCCATGTCAACTGGCTGCAAGTGTGATTTAGTTATTGCCAACACCTGTTAGGTGCCACAGGTAATTTACAGGTGCTGTTAATTACACAAATTAGAGAAGCATCACATGATTTTTCTAACAGTGCCAAAACTTTTGTCCACCCCCTTTTTTATGTTTGGTGTGGAATTATATCCAATTTGGCTTTAGGACAATTCTTTTTGTGTTTTTTTCATTGAAGTCAAATTAAATGAAGATAATAATACCAAAGAATTTGTGATTGCAATCATTTTCAGGAAGAAACTGAGTATTAGCTGACATAATTGCAGGGGTGTCAATACTTTTGGCCACAACTGTAAGTCTATGGGGACCCGAACTTTAGTGATATAAAATTTTACAGCAAGGGCTTGGGGGCTGTAAATGAAAGCAAAGTAGTGATTAAAGCAGGAGAATTATACTTACTAGTCTCCAGTTGCAGTCACACTTGCATCTGGGTTTACCCATTATGCTTCATGTTTATTCACTGCACTGATTTTTTTTTCAACCAGCCAAGATAAAGCACATGGCTGAGGGTTGGAATTCTCACCCTGGGGAGGCACATAGTTATTGAAGAGTAAAGTCCCTGTCACACATAACGAGATCGTTAACGATATCGTTGTAACCTCACAGGTTTTGTGACATAACATCTTGCTAACGATCTCTATACGTGTGACACTTAGCAGCTATCAGGCCCCTGCTGTGAGATTGCTGATCATTACAAAGTGCTCTAGGTCATTTTTTGGTCATTGCGCTCCCACTGGGAACGCTGCATCGCTGTGTTTGAAAGAGACAGCAACCAGCGATCTCAATACTACGCCCGAGAGTGACAATTCCCAACGACCTCTGTATCATTCCGGATCGTTGCTGAAGTCGCTGGTGAGATCTGACTGTTTGACATCTCACCAGCGATCCCAAAGTTACATACCAGTGATTACTACCAGGTTGTATCATTGTCAGGATCGCTGGTGCATTGCTATGTGTGACGGGACCTTAAGAATAGCAGCCCCCAGCCACACCAGAATTTGGCAGATTCATTAGAAGCACAAAATCCTGGTGCTTTACCCAACTCTTCTCGATTGCTCTAGTGTGGTGTCAATCAGTGTAATATAAAGAGTTAATGACAGATGAGAATTGACAGCTATCATCAAGCCCTTGATTAGTAATGTTCAAGTCTCTATGAGACCCCCACATTGTCAATCCTTTAAGTAATTAGTTAAAAAAAACAAACACAGAGAAAAATCCTTTATTTAAAATAAAGCACACAGAGAATAATCCTTTATTTGAAATAAAACATGCAGACAACCTTCTATTATCCATTAATTAACCCCCAACATACCCAGCTCTGATGGTAAATCCACAGCACAATGTCCTGTGACATAAAGGATTATTTTCTGTGTTTGTTTTTTAATTATTTACTTAAAGAATTGGTAATGTGAGGATTTCATAGAGACCTGAACACTACCAATCCAGGGCTTGATGACAATTGTAAATTCTTAGCTGCCATTAACCATTTCTATTACCCCAATTGGTAGCACACCAGGGTGATCAAAAATAGCTGGGCAAAGCACCAGGATTTGGTGCTTCTAATTAATGAGCCAAATTCTGGGGCAGCGGCGGGTTGTTGTTCTTACCCTGGAGGGTAAAACCATGTGCCTCCTCAGAGTGAGAATACTAACCCCCTTGTGCTTTACCTTGACTGAGAATAAAATTGTGGAGAAGCCCATGTCATTTTTTTAAAGTTATTTCTTTAAATAAATTTAATTAAACCATGTGGCATTCCCCATATTTGATACTCAACACATGTAAAGTGCACAGTTGGTGGCTGCAGGCCGCAGCTTTCCACTTTATGTTTGCTGAATATAAATAATATGGGGAGCCCCTATGCATTGTTTTTCAATTATTTTTTTTAAAATCTTTACAGCTGTATGTGTGTGTACAGCAACCAATCACATACATGAGCACAGAAGGTGATTGACCAGGGGCGTAACTACAATAGGTGCAGGGGTTGCAATCGCAACTGTGCCCTGGAGCATAGGGGGCCCCAAAAGTCTCTTTGGCCTATAGAAAAAGACTAATGCTAATAAAGATTTGCAATAATTGAAGGGCCCTTGGGAACCTTTGCATTGGGGCCCATGAGATTCAAGTTATGCCACTGCATCAGACTGCAACCTATCACATAGGATGGGAAGGGAAGCAGAGGAATATGTGTGAGGCTTAATGAGTGGACCAGGAAGCAAGGATGAGAGTGGCACACAAGCTTAGTAAATATGAATTAACTAGTTATTCAATGTTTTGCTTCATCTTACAGCCCCACTAGCTGAACCTACACCCAAACAGTAACTTCTCAGGGAAGCCCGTGTTCGGTGTCCATGCATGGACTCTCGGTGTTTGGTTCGAATTCCAAACTATACATTTCGGGTTTACCCATCACCAATCATATTCATAATGGCCTGAAGAATCAGATCCCAAGGTTATGTTTACTACACACTGAATACCACAAAATGAATCCAAAAAAACTGTTGTTGATTTACATTACTTTCATTATTTCACATCAATTTGATATTTTCCCCTTTTATACAGTACATCATTTGGTGAAGTAAATTATGTAATTAAAAACTACAACTAATCCCACAGAAAACAAGCCATCAGATAACCACATTAATGGGTAAATGATGGGGTCAATTCGTGAAGATCACCAATTTTCTTGAGGGAGAGTGTTGGAGCAAACGCTATAATTAAGGCCAGAGTTCCACCTGCGTATGGCATCCGATGCGTTAGCATCAGATGCAATATACTAATTACCCTCGGCTCCTGCTCTGATGCGAGTGGGAGCCTAGTGTCATTATGCTGTGATCTGATCCTATGATCAGATCACAGCTGCAGAGGAGAGGGAGAGATTAATCTCTCTATTGCCTGCAATGCCGGCCTTGGCACATATCGCAATGCAGTTGGGTGATAGCCAACTGCATTGAGATGTTTCACATGCACCCATAGACTTGTATGGGTGCATGTGATCTGTGACACAGCATGCAGTGATTTTTTCCTCAGACCAATTTTGGCTGAGAAAAAAATAGCAGATGGACACTGCTTGATTAATTTACAACTGATGTTTTATAGGATTGCACTCGTCCGTTTAAAACACAAATGGAACCTCAGCCTTATACGCTCACACATCATAATGTATCTGGATAGAGACTTCGTTGGTGTGCACTATGTGTGTATATCCATGCCCTCCATCCCAACCCTGCTTCACCCACTTTGTCAGAGCTGGGGCGAGACAGTGTGAAAATACTAGAAGTTGCATTTTTTGCTTTTGCCCAATCTCGCGTTCCACAAAAAAGTTGAAACTTTTCAAAGCTTTTTTTTATGAGAAATCTGGTGAAAAAGCTTTGATCACCCCATTTTTTTTTAAAGAAAAAGGTGAAAAAACAATAGAGCAAAAAACAAAAATGAACTTTTGCAGGGAGGGGTTAATGTTCTGTTCTGAGTGTGATATATTCCAATAGATAGTGTGCTAACTAATGTGTAGGGTAAAAACTTTGAGTTTAAAGATGAGACTGAGACAGAGTTAACAGTAAAACCAATCTGAAATCTGGTGTGTCTTTGGATCGTTGTAATTGAAACCACATTTTGGTATTTAAATACCAAATAACCTGCTGATTATTATGCATAGTTTTCTGTCCCTGTAAGAAAAACACAATGTCGCAGTCATGCTGTGCTTTCTAAAGCTAGATTTCCTTGTTTATATTAGCATCTGTAAACACATCCTAAGAAGTCCAGGCTTTGAACATGGGTTCCATATTGTTACTTTGGAATTTTGGCTTAGACGAATATGGATGCCAAGATATCCACTGCTTGCTATTTTTATTTGTAGCTAGCCTGCGTCCAACTGGACCAGAAATCATCTGCATTTTTATAAGTATTACACATCTCTATCTGTAAAACATTACCTGAAATGGAAAGGTCTCTCTGAATACGTCTCATCTAATCAGGAGAAGAGATGTAGGAAATGGTAGAGTTCATGATAGTGTCAAGTGTTTATACAATATTATTTCAAAATACGCATGTTAAGCCTTTGTTGAAGCAGCAAGTAATTGTGGTAATCCAGTAAGGGTTTTAATTTTTCGGGTGTGAAATTTATATCAGTTGACATGAGGACACTAATGGAAATGGTGCTTTGGACGCAAAAAAATCAGAACGAAGACAGAAGAATTTGCCAAGGGGTCATAAAAAAGAGTTTTGCGATGCATGAAGTACTCAACAAAAGTATCAAAATTATTTTCACATTTTTCAAACACCATAAAGGGTAATTTTTAACTTCTTGAATATCATCTTATTTTAGATCTTGAGAACCAGGCATTTTAATTGTTACATCCCTACCATATACAGCTGAGATCAGCTAAATTTGGGCCGTGACCGAATCTTCATGAACCCAGCAGTGACTGAAGTCATGCTAGCACCGCCCCCGTGCATGAAACCTGCAAGCTGTCAGGATGATTAAATTAAATTTCCACCAGGCAACCGGGTTCAATGTGTAAATTCCAGTCAGGTTACATATCCTATTAACCCCATAATCAGTTTAATACCGTTTTTACATGACAGGTTCTCTTTAAAGACCGTTTCATATTATTATTATTATTATTATTTATTTATAGAGCACCATTGATTCCATGGTGCTGTACATGCAAACAAGTTAAGAATACAGTGAACAAACTAACAGTGATAGACCAATACTGAGGGGAGAGAGGACCCTGCCCTTGCGGGCTTACATTCTACAGAGCGGTGGGGAGAGAGACAGTAGGTTGGGTCTGATCTGGTGGTGGTGGAGCGCCGGGTCCAATGGTGGTGAGGTGGCACCGTGGTCATTGCAGGTTGTAGCCTGTTCTGAAGAGATGGGTTTTCCCGGTTCCACTTGAAGGTTCCGAGTGTGGGAGACAGTCGGACGTGATGAGGTGCAGAATTCCAGAGGTTGGGGGATGCTCAGGTGAAGTCTTGCAGGCAGTTAGATGAGGAACGTACAAGTGTGGAGGAAAGAAGGAGGTCTTGGGAGGATCAAAGATTACAAGTTGGATGATATTGTGAGATTAGTTCAGAGATATATTGTGGGGACAGATTGTGGACGGCTTTGTAAGTCAGTGTTAGTAGTTTGAATTGGATATGGTAGGCAATTGGAAGCCAGTGTCTAATTACCGTTGATACGTTTCAAAAGAGGCAACTAAATATTAAAGAGCTGTAATGTCTAGATCCTTACTCCAATTTTGATTTGAATACTCTTAAATTAAAGCTGATAATTCTGCACTTTAAGCCCATATTGATTATATAACTATGTCTTGAACAGAGATGAGCAAACTTTCCCCGAACATGTTCACCAATTTCAAATTTGGTACTAACATTGCAGATTTGGGTTGTAAACATGAATGGAGCTTTGTTCGTTAACTGATCGGCTAAAAAAAAGCAGTACTGCATTTAAGTGATACTTTTCTTCCACCTTTTGACAGTGTAAGATAGTGGGAGGGATATGTTTCATGAGAGAAGGGGGTGGTGAGAGGTCAGAGGAGCGTCGGACTCCATTTTTTTTCCTGCCATTTTTTGTGTGCATGTTCCTGGTCGGCAGCCAATCAAGGCACATAAAACATTGATCAGTTGAAGACACAAGGGATTATATCATTGGATGGCTTCTTTCATTGGCTGCTTAAGTCACATGTCTCTCAGGATATAAAAAGTGGCCATTTGCCGTCTTTGCCATTTTCAGAGTGTTACTGGTTAGGGAGAGTGCTGCAGCAGCTCCGTGCTGCTTCATACTGCTCCATTCATGCTACACTAAAAGATAGCTAACTACTCAATCGCTTTTTAGATAAAATAGGAGGGTGAGAGGGTCCATCTAGACATTGTGATTTCTTGCTGAGAACAAGTGTGATTAACAAATCTGTGTGCATTGCCAAAGCCATGTTTTTTGCATAAAACAAGTGATTGCCCAATCTTTGTGTTTTCCCTAAAAAGGTTGTGGTTGGACTCAAAGCAGTGATTGCCAAATCTTTCACTTCCCCTAAAATAGCTGAGTTTGTGCTGAAACCAGTGATTGCAAAATCCTTTATTTCCTCTTAGGAGGCTGTGAATGGCCTGAAACCAGTGATGGCAAATCCTTCATTTTCCCCTAAAAAGGTTGTGTTTGGCCTCAAAGCTGCAATTACCAAATCCTTCACTTTTTCCAAAAAAGGATTTTTTTAGGCTTAAAAGCAGTGAATCCTTTACTTTCCCCTAAAAAAACTTTTTTAGACCTAAAAGCTGTGATTACTAAATCCTTCAGTTTCCCCTAAAAAGGCTGTGTTTAGCCTCAAACAGTGATTTCCAAATCTTTCAGTTCCCCTAAAAAGGCTGTTTTTGGCTTCAAACCAGTAATTGGCAAACCCTTCACTTTCTCCTAAAAAGGCTGTGTTCAACCTCAAACAAGTGCTTTCCAAATCTGTGTGCATTAAAAATGAGTGAGAAATCCCAAAGTCATGGTGGAAAGGGAAATAGGCATGGTTGAAAGGGGAGTAGGCTTGTGTTCGAGATGTACATGGGGTAGGTGCTACTAATAATGTTACTGAAAGCTGTACTGACCAAACTATGGCTCGTTGTATCCCAAGCGAAGTGACAACTTCTGTTGATGTTGTATTGGGACAAAGTGTCTCAGGATCCGCGTTGCTGAATGAATGAAACCAGAGACTGGAACACTGGTGTCACCGTTTTTCTTTCCCTTCGACCTTTTTTCCTTTCTAGCTTTTTTTCCTTTCCAGTTTTTTTCCCTTCCAGCCTTTTTCAGAACAAACATTGTCTTTTTGAATTGTTGATCACTGGCACATCGGAGTTTCACAAATTATATATGTGTATACAAATGTATTTTTTGTTTTTTTTTCCCCAATGTTTACATATGTTTTTATTGGATGAGACAAGCACATGATTTCATTTCACCCCACCCCGTTTTGTGACATCATAATGATTCAGCATTTTGTCAACTTATCTGTATATAAGGAAGTTTTTGTTACCATTTCCTGTTTGTCCCTTAGGAAGGAGCACAGTAACGCTCTGAAACGCGTAGGAATAAAGAACCCCCGTTGAAACCAGTGTTCCAGTTTCTGGTTTCATGCATTCAGCAGCGCGGAGCCTGAGACACTTTGTCTCAATTCAAATATTGTTCGCCACGTCAATCATGGATATGTGGATCCTGCAGCAGTTGTATCCAGGCGTGCATACTTGTTGTGTGTAACACAACTTTTCCAGGTGGGCAGCTTTCAATAAGGTTCTTGCCAATACCTGTAAGGAGATAAGACCCTATTTGCACATTGTCTCACCCCTATAGAATAACTTCTGTTGATGGACATCCTAAAACAGTATCTTTGTTTGACAGCAGCAGAGCTATATAAGTTGGGGATGAGGCCCACAAAGAGCTTTTGCTACAGTTCATGACAAGTGGTCTGTCCTCCTGTTCCTCTACCTAAATATTACACACAGTACAGTCCTCAGAGGTGGCCCCCTAATTACCAATGTGTCACTCCAAGTCACAACACTCCAACTGCACAACTGATTGTGAGGAATTCCGATGGGCGATTCTGCAGAGATGTTCTCACAGTCTATTCCACTGACATCAGAGGTCTACTCCAAAGATTGACATAGTCCAAAGGAGGAAAACACCTGCACTAATGCCAAAAATCTTTTGGACCTGGACCAATGATGGATGAAGTAGGGTCCCAGCAGATCCAGACCCTTGTCAACAGATGTTAACCTGCGGGGGTGGAGGGTATGATTATGATGATGAGACCCATATAGCTGAGGATCACTTGCACTGTGCTGTGCATTGAGTGCAGGAATTGGAGGAGGGTGACTATCAGGGTGAGGATTGGGACAACATAGAAAATTATGATGAGGGTCGAGATCCCACATGGAATCAACCAAGAGTCACGCAGCTGAGTAGCTGACCAGAGGAAGGGGAAGACGAGGAGGTTAGTTTGCATCAACCCACACAGAGACGGAGGGTTGCAAGCTCGACAAGCCCTGCATCTTCAGCCACAACTCTGGCTCTGAACAGCAGCAGCCATGGGTCTGCAGTTGTCAAGAAGGGGTAAGGATTGCTTAGCCTGGGCCTTTTTGGTACACCGCAAAGGTAAACCAACTCACGTTATTTACAAAGTTTGTAAAAAAAAATGTTCAGTAGAGGCAAAACCACTGCATGCACGGTCCAGCACCATGTGTTACTCTGGCATAGTTACTGCACTAAAACTTTGGCTACCGGGCCTCAACACCGTCCACCCCATCAACCGCTTCTCCTGCTTCATCCTCTGGCAGCATGGCAAGTGTTGTCCAACAGGTGTCTGGAGTGAGAACCTGTCAGCTGTTACCGAAGTGGACATGCCTGCTGATTTTGACCGACCTCAGACACCAAGCACGCCACTTGTTTGTCAACCCACCATAACATCTCCGCCTGCACCTACCTCACAGTACAGCAGTTTGTCGGGTACACCCTACTCCACCTTTTCTCAGCACAGAAGCCAGCACTTAGTCCAGCAGTTGTGATCATGGGAAATACTACTTCATCCTACACATGCCAAAGCAAAGAACTTGAACTTGACCATCTCCAATTTATTGGCCAAGGAAAAGCTGCCTTTCCGCCTAGTGGATAAAGATTGTTTCTGAAAGCTGCCCCCCAGTATCAGTTGCTCAGTAGCTATTACTTCTAGAGGAAAGCTGTGCCTGTACTACACCAGCATGTTGCAGACAACATCACTTGTTCCTTGAGAAACTCTCTGTGCTACAGGGTTCATATCACCACTGACACCTGGACGAGCAAAATGGCCATGTACATCACATCTCAGTCACTGGGCACTGGGTGACTCTAGTGGCTGTGGGGCCAGGTGGGGGCTACTCCTCGTCTTGAAATCCCCAAGACTTGGGACAAACCTCTACATTGACCACTTAATCAATTGCTTTTGCCTACTCCAAGTTCTCTAGGGCCTCCAGCTCCACCCTTGACCTCTCCCTTAATGTTCCAACAGTCCAGAGAGGATCCCCATCTCCGTACTGCGCTGCCAGGGCTTACCATCATCAGGTAGGGTTGAAATTAAAATACTCTTGAATTGGGAGTCACACAGCTGGACAGCTATGCAGGCTGAGTTTCAGCAATGGTTATCTCCACTAAACCTGGAGCCAGAGAAGATTGGTGCGATAACGATATGAACCTGGTGGCGACCCTACGTTGAGGCAAACTTAAACATCTTGCATGACTCACATCCTCAAGCTGGTTGTCAAGCAATTCCTTCGCTACTATTCCAGCCTGGATGAGCTGCTGCACAAGGCACAGTTGCTGTGTGCTTACTTCTGCCATTCTCACCCGCGGCTCATTGACTAGCATCACTACAGAGGTCTTTTGGACAACCGGTAAACCGTTTGATGTGCAATGTGCTGATATGGTGGAATTCCACTCTGCACATGTTGCAGTGACTGTGGCAGCAGCAAAAAGCCCTGGGGCAGAATGTAATCAAGCATGCAGTGACTCAAAGTGGGCTGAATGTGGTGCAAATGACGCTTGCAGAGTGGGAACAGATCAAGGACCTCTGCACCTCTCAGCAAAGTTTTTAAATGGCTACTAAGATGGTTAGCACTGACAATGCTGTTGTCAGCATCATCTACTGGGGCAAACTTTGAAAAGTCTTCAGGATGAGGTGGTGGTACTACAGGAATAGAAGGAAGAAGATGAGGATGCGGAACAATAATAATAATAATAATAATAATATAATAATATCAATATCTAAAAGGTCTGCACTCTTGTCTCACAGCCAGGTGCCATGGGAAGGCCAAAGAGCAACAAAGGGAGGCTCATGGTACCAGACAAACTGGTAGTAAAGATGCAGGAGCCAAGGAACAAATGAAGGAGGACAAGGATGAAGAGGTGATGGGCACAGAACAGTTAGGAGATGTGAAAGAAATTATTACCCTTTCTGTTGTCCAAGATGGCAGCAGAGGACAGAGAATGGAAGCTCGATTTTTATGCCGCCGCCAAGAAAGCAAGGACTTGGGCATGAGCACCTTCTTGCTGCACTATCTTCAACATGATGCCCCTATTGCTAGGATTTGAATTAGCAATGACTACTGGGTGCCACACTGTTGGATCTACAGTACAAGAGTAAATTTAGCCAGATGCTTCTCGCCTTGGACAGGGACATGAGCATGCTGGAGTATCAAAAAAAACTTGTAGACAATCTTAGGACTGTTTCTTCCCAACACAGTAGTGAGGGACACATCGCTGTGGATGAGCTCCCACTGGCTCCTGTCCCCTGGCCTTCTCTTTCCAGATGTTACCCTTCTTCTTGACAGACACTCTTGCCTTTACAGACTCCCTCTACTCATGCCAACCACTGTCCACCAACTACCAACTGGCTCTAGATGTTCCCAATGTTCCTTTTATATCACCTGTCACGTGTCCCACATCACCTACTTGTGTTCTCCCTAACTTCACTCCTTCCCCGGTACTCCCCTAAACCCTACTCTCCACCCAACACCACTACCCTAGTCCCTCCTTTCCAGACAGGAGCAGGAACGGTGCTCTCCTGTAGGAGCAATCTTGCCCTGACCCCGACCTGAAGCGGGGTTTGGTGTCTAGGTGCTTGGATACCCGTCAGTGCTCCACACTAACCCAAGAGTGGGGTACTACACCTCTAAGTGGGGTGCAGTACCTCTGTGGCGATTGGATCCGCATGGGCGCCACACACGCACACAGTGAACAACTGGA
>JARQOC010000773.1:0-61181 GCA_033576535.1 Allobates femoralis | reverse complement strand
GTGTGCCTGCGCTACATCAGCATGTCACAGACAACATCACCGCTTCCTTGAGAAACTGTGTGTGACAGGGTGCATTTCACCACAGACACTTGGACCAGTAAGCATGGACATGTTGCTGACTGTGCATTGGTTAACTATGGTGAGAGCTGGAGAAGGGTCTGCTGTCCAAGTCTTGCCGTCCCCACGAGCTGTGCGTCCATCCTCTGTAGGTAGACGTTCCTCCACTGTTTCTGCCTCCTCAACCTCGTCTCGGGCCTCCACCTCCGCCCAAAGCCTGTCTGGTAAAGCCAACCACGTTGTAACTGCACAGAAGGAATCCTGCACACCTCCCTACTATGCTGGCAGTAGGGCTCAATGCCATCAGGCGGTCTTTACCTT
Source organism: Allobates femoralis (assembly GCA_033576535.1). Lineage (NCBI taxonomy): Eukaryota > Metazoa > Chordata > Amphibia > Anura > Aromobatidae > Allobates > Allobates femoralis. The sequence continues at coordinate 60,803 of JARQOC010000773.1, read as the reverse complement.
GATATGCCTAGGAAATGTGAGTCACACAGCTGAGGAGTTGTGGTCAGCTCTGGCGACCGAGTTTCAGCAATGGTTGTCTCCACTCAACCTGCAGCCAGGGAAAGCCGTGTGCGACAATGCTGCAAACCTGGGTGCGGCCCTTCGCTGGGGCAATATTACACACGTGCCTTGTATGGCTCACGTGTTGAATCTGGTTGTCCAGCAATTTTTGACACACTATCCCGGCCTAGATGGACTTCTGCAGAGGGCATGGTCGCTGTGTGCTCACTTCCGGCGTTCACATGCTGCAGCTCAACGTCGCTTTGCTCCAGGAGTCTTTCGGCTTTCCCGTTCACCGGCTGAAATGCGATGTGCCGACACACTGGAATTCTACTATGGACATGTTGCAGCGACTGTGGCAGCACCGCCGAGCCCTGGTGCAATACGTTATGACGTATAGCCTGGGCCAACGAGATCCAGAGGTGGGGCAGATCACGCTGCAGGAGTGGTCTCAGATCAAGGACCTATGCACCTTTCTGCACAGTTTTGAGATGGCGACGAAGATGTTTACAGCTGACGATGCCATTATCAGCATGACTATTCCGGTCATCTACATGCTGGAGCACACTCTAAACAATATTCGGAGTCAGGTGGTGGGACAAGAGGAGGTTGAGGATGTACAAGAGGAGTCCTATGCGGAAGGGATGACAATATCTGCAAGATCCTCACAGTTGGCAGCACCAAGACGGCAGGCATGGGAGGGTGGGGGAGAGGCATTCACGAGGGTGCATGTTAGCAACCAACCTCTTTAGGAAGGTTCAGGAGCCCAGGAAGAAATGGAGGATGAACTGACGATGGGCATTGAAGAGTCAGCAGATGAGGGAAACCTTGATGACATTTCTGTTGTGCGAGGTTGGGGTGAGAAGGTAGAGGAAGGAAGCATCATTCTCACCTACCCACCACCAACACAACAAGGACTTGGTCTTCCTGGGTGCACAAGATACATGAGCGCCTTCTTGCTGCACTACCTGCAACATGACCCTCGGATTGTGCGAATTAGGAGTAATGCAGACTACTGGGTTGCCACACTCTTAGATCCCTGGTACAAGAGCAAATTTGCTGAAATAATTCCTGCCATACAAAGGGACTCACGCATACAGGGACAATCAGCAGAAGCTGATACATAATCTCAGATTGGCTTTTCCACAAACCACCAGTGATAGTAGTAGACAGAGTGAATCTCACAGTTCCAACTTGTCAACCGTGGGACTGTCGCATCATTATCATCACTCACACTGTAGCAGTAACACCGTATCTGGTGGTGGTACCAGCAATTTTGTGGCCTCGTTTCAAGATTTTTTCAGACCATCATTTTCAAGGCCTGAACACACGAGAAGTCTGACACATAGTCGACGCCTGGAGCAGATGGTACACGAGTATCTCCAACGTAACATCGATGTAATGACTGGGGAACTGGAGCCTTGCTCATTTTGGAAAACTGGAAAAATGGCCTGAGCTCGCCACTCACGCCTTGGAGATCTTGTCGTGCCCTGCAGCCAGCGTTCTCTCAGAACGTGTCTTCAGCGCTGCTGGTGGTGTGCTGACAGAAAGGCGCACGCGTCTGTCCACCCAGAATGTGGACAGACTAAAATTCATAAAGATGACCAAGGCATGGATCTGCAAGGACTTTTCTACCCCTGTGTCATCCTGGGGAGACTAAAGCCTTGTGGATTAAGTTGTGTCTTTGCCCAAATTTTTTGAAAAAAGGGAGACTATTCTTGTAGTCCCCTAAATGTGACACAATACTCATCGTCTGCACGAGGCCTTACAGATAGTGAGGAAAAACATCACAAAATACCCATCGTCTGAACGTGGCGTTACACATACTGAAGTAAAAATCAAGAAATACGCATCGTCTGAACATGGCCTTAGGCTAGGGTCACACTTAAATATAGAATTGCGTTCACTGGATGCGGTGAACACAATTGGCTTCTGACAACTAGCAATCCGGGAACCGGATTGCTGAAGCCGCAATCCGGTAACCAGATTGCTCAGGATGTGTAATCCTGAGCAAGCCGGTTATTGGATAGTTTGCTCATCCCTGCTGCCCAAGGGAGCCCGGCTGCTCCCACGTGCTGGACGAAGGACGGGCCTGTACCACACGGATCAGAGTCTCAGATAGCTGCTGGATGGATTGGCTTACAGACTGCGACAGCGCAACTGCCCATTCCGGCGGAGCGGGGACGCTAGCAGCCACCACCTCACCAGCGGGTTCTTGCTCAGAGACAGGGGCACAGGGCTGTGAGGAATTAGAGGCACAGGCCTGACAGAGCGGGGTAGAGCAACCACAGGGCAATTCAGCCTTGCACACAGTGCAAAAAGCATAGTACACAGTAAATGCCTTTGGTGCTCTCTTGCTCTTTTTGTCCGACATCCTCACTGATATATATATATATATATATAGATACAGAGGAATATACTGCTAAGTGAAAGCAGACAGACACAGCTGCAGCAGAAAGACACAAGTCACTGCTGAGCTACGAGGACTGGAGTTGGGAAACACTGAGCTACACAGACAAAAACACAGCCTAGGGCAGCAGCAGGCTATAAAACACTGCTGAGCCCTGTCACCTGGAACCACAGCGCAGCCCCTCCTATGTCTCCTCTCAGAGCTCCAGCCATGCTACACTGAAGATGGTAGAGGCTGCCTGGGGCAGGAAACGTGAGGCCACTCCTCCCCTAGCTATGCCCAGAGCAGCTGCACTCAATTGGAAAATGGGCCGGCTCGTGGGCGTTCCCGGCCGCGCCGCACTATGGGCGGGGAAGGCCTACAGGCCTAGAGGCCGGGGCCTAAATTAATACTCCAGTCTGCCGGAGGGGGGGGGGCGGCGCGGAGCGCAGTGCCGAAACCAGAGCACAGGCAGGAACCCCCAGGGGGACCCCGGAGGACAGCGCAGCTCCTACCTGAAGACGGCTCCCTACCCTGGAGCCCACAAGGGACAGGGGCACAGACCTCCATTCCAGAGCAGCTTCATCTTCCATGCTGCTGCGGCCAGAGGGCCAGGGAGGATCTCCTACAATCCAGAGCCCCAACTGTGGGGACTAAGGAGGGATGGTGCAGCGGTCTGAAGGAAACTTGATGAGGAGAAATTAACAAACAGTGTCTACCTCCTAAGACACTAAGCAAAAAACTGGCTGAACTGTGCGAGTCAGGGGGTTGTATACTGCTGGGTGGAGCCACTGTGCTTCTTTTTTATTTGCCTAGTGTCGCCTCCTAGAGGCAGAATAGCATAACCCATCGTCCTGTGTCCCCCAATGAGGTGACAGAGAAAAGAACACTGCTCCTACTGTGAAACATGGAGGAGACTCTGTTATGTGCTGGGGCTGCTTCGCTGCATCTGGCACATGGTGTCTTGAATCTGTGCAGGGTACAATGAAATATCAAGACTATCACAGATTCTAGAGAAAAATGTGCTGCCCAGTGTCAGAAAGCTTGGTCTCTAGTCGCAGGTCATGGGTCTTGCATCAGGATAATGATCCAAAACACACAGCTAAAAAACACCCAAGAATGGCTAGGAGGAAAACCTAGAACGCAAATTCAGAAAATTCCTATGAGCCCTGACCTAAATCCTATTGATCAGCTTTGGAAATAGCTGAAACATGCCATCTGGAAAAGGCAACCTGTAAGCACAAGACAACTGGAGCAGTTTGCTCTTGAGGAGTGGGCCAAAATACCTGTCGAGTGGTGCAGAAGTCCCATTGAGAGTTACGAGAATCATTTGATTACAGTGATTGCCTCAAGAGTTTGTGCAACAAAGTATTAAGTTACGGGTACCATTATTCCTGTCCAGGCCTATTTCATGAGTTTATTTTTTTTAAATATTCTGTGGAAGAAGGGTTGAAAAGCAATGTTTGACTTTCATTTGTTTATTTTCATGGATTTTTTATTTATTATCACTTTTCAGATTCTAAGTATTTCTGTGACTATTGTGGGTTTTTCTTTCACTGAACGAGGGGTACCAACAATATTGATCATGTGTGTGTGGATATATATGTGTGTGTAGACAAGATGTTCACACTTTTATCAACGTCTTTTCTCGCGCTAGGAAAAAGCGCAAGATTTCACTCAGATGCCGGCGTCTGAGCTGCGCTAGGGGCCGTGTCACCATAGGTAAGTATTGGCAGCGTTAACAAGGTGCTACCATGGCGGTAGCACTGCGTTTAGGCTGCCAAAACGTATATTTTTAACGCAACCCCCCTAGCGCAGCCAATGACGTTAGTGTGACTCTAACCTTACTCTCTATTCAGCATCCAGGCTCTGAAAGAAGTTGTTCTTGATTGAAAAAAGGTAGATGTTGCCATATGTCACTAACTTGATCATTATATGCCTAGAAGATTTGGTGATAGCCTTTGGTGTCACACATGGCATCACCTCTGCTGCTGTGCGCACGTGCACTTGTGGGCTCTGCAAGCCTGGCATTATACTAAGCAGGCAAGCAAGCCAAATGAATCTCCCCTAATGACATACCCTTTATAGAAACGCGTCGGGAGGCACGTGATGGGATGTTTGCAACCCTGAACTGGATGAAGCGGTTGTCATAGAAAAGGACACACTCTGGAAGGGAAGGTTCAGCTGTCTGTGCATTCATCATCAGAACATCCACAACATGGGTGAGAACCTTCTGATTTGCTAGAATTTTGTAGGACAATAGTCCTGAGTTATTGGCTACTCATGTTTACTGGCATAGTAAGAAACAAATGCTTATATGTGATTAGCTGATACTCAAACAAAATCATTGTGGTCCTTGAATGTTGATCAATTGAGCTTAGTATCACTTTACAAGGATCCACTAACACATGCCACACTGGTTTTGATTTGTCAATTTAGGTATATATACCTTTTTAAATAGATCAGTAAAAGTTAAGTTCTATGTCTTTTACTTTATCTTTTGTCGCCATTCACTGCTAGGCTAAATTGTTTATGTTGGTGACTTGTCTGCTTGTACCCAAGAGGATAACTGCCTAATAATTCTGCACAGTAATAGTTACCTGCACAAACCGATATCCTCCTAAGATAGCCAAATCTAAAAAACACACTCCAACTTCCAAAAATATTAAGCTTTGATATTTAAGACTTTTGTGTTGATTGAGAACATAGTTGTTGATCAATAATAAAAATAATCCTCTACAATACAACTTGCCTAATAATTCTGCACACAGTGTATGAATCCTAGTCATGTAAAAATTTTGGAAATTGTGCTTGCGTTCAGTGAGATATTGATTAAAATCTTAGTTTTCAAAAGGGGATGTACTCATTTATGCTGGGAACTGTATATGTACAAAAGATAAAAATAAATGTCTAATTATTTACCCTGATAAGGAAACAAACAGGTTATTGTGTAGTGCAGGTATCATTCTATACTTACTTCTCTCTGTTGAAAACAATGAAATCTCTCTCCACAGTATCTAAGTGTTCTTGCAAATTGCCGTTCTTCAATATTACAAAATACAATCCAGGCAGGAAAGCAATAAAGAAAAGAATAAAGCATTTAATATGTTAATAATAACTTCTAGCTGCATAGAAACTAAAATAGAGATGTAGCCAAGTGTATCTTAAAGGTTATTGGCCACTGTTTTACAAGTTCTGTCATGTGAATTAACTGCCATTGATAAGCATTTCACTAAATACCTTGCTTTCCAAAGTATGCAGGAAGGTTTATATATACTGAAAAATGCGCCCCTCAGCTTATACCCGAGTCATTGTCATGTCAGTGGGGAAGGGTGGGGGGAGGCAGTGACCGGGGGCTGGAGGAGGCAGGGGGGAGGCTGCAGAGGGAGCAGGAGGTCATGTGACCCAGCTCATTAGTGTAATGTAATATGCATGCATCCGCCTGTCCATTAGAAGCGGGGGGAGCAGAGCATATTACATTAGACTGTTCCCCACTATTACAGTATATAGTCCCCATGCTGGTGCTCACTATAAAATAATAAAGCATTAACTCACCCTCCAACTCTTCTATGCCGGCACCATGCGTCGTCCCTCCGGTCTTTCTGTTTCTAAAATCATGTGACCGGCGCCGCAGTGACGTCATCGCTGTGAGCCCTGGTCACATGATTAGAAGTAGGAAGACCAGAGGGAGAATGCACCATGCCAGCCTAGAAACATCGGAGGGTTAGTTAATGCTTTATTATTTTATAGTGAGCGCCAGCATGGGGGCCATTAACTGTGATGGAGGGTCTGTACAATGATGGGGGTCTATATACCAGGGATGGGGGCTATATACCAGGGTTGGGGACTGTATACTAGTGATGAGGTTTGTGTACAATGATGGGAATCTATATAGCAGGGATGGGGATCTATATATCAGTGATGGGTGTGTATAATGATGGCGTGCTATATACCAGGGATGGGGGTCTATATACAAGTGATGGGGGTGTAAAAATGATGGGTGGCTATGTACCAGTAATGGGCGCTATATACCAGTGATGGGGGGTGTACAAAGATGGGGGTCTATATACCCGTGATGGGGCTATAAACCAGTGATGGGGGCTATATGCCATTGATGGGGGAGTGTACAATGATGGGGATCTATATACCAGGGATGGAGGTCTATATACCAGGGATGGGGGGCTATATACAGTAATGGGGCTATATAACAGTGATGGGGGTGCTATATATATTAATGGAGCTACAGTTGTGGCCAAAAGTATTGACACCCCTGCAATTCTGTCAGATAACACTCAGTTTCTTCCTGAAAATGATTGCAATCACAAATTCTTTGGTATTATTATCTTCATTTAATTTGTCTTCAATGAAAAAACACAAAAGAGAATGAAGCAAAAAGCAAAACATTGATCATTTCACACAAAACTCCAAAAATGGGCCAGACAAAAGTATTGGCACCCTCAGCCTAATACTTGGTTGCACAACCTTTAGCCAAAAATTAGGCTGAGGGTGCCAATACTTTTGTCCGGCCCATTTTTGGAGTTTTGTGTGAAATGATCAATGTTTTGCTTTTTGCTTCATTCTCTTTTGTGTTTTTTCATTGAAGACAAATTAAATGAAGATAATAATACCAAAGAATTTGTGATTGCAATCATTTTCAGGAAGAAACTGAGTATTATCTGACAGAATTGCAGGGGTGCCAATACTTTTGTCTGGCCATTTTTGAGTTTTGTGTGAAATGATCAATGTTTTGCTTTTTGCTTCATTCTCTTTTGTTTTTTTTCATTGAAGACAAATTAAATGAAGATAATAATACCAAAGAATTTGTGATTGCAATCATTTTCAGGAAGAAACAGAGTATTATCTGACAGAATTGCAGGGGTGTCAATACTTTTGGCCAACACTGTATATACCAGTGATGGGGGCTATATACCAGTGATGGCGGTGCTATATACAGTAATGGGGCTATATACCAGTGATGGGGGTTATATACCAATGATTAGGGAGCTTTATACAGTAATGGGGCTATATACCAGTGATGGGGGTTATATACCAATGATGAGGGAGCTTTATACAGTAATGGGGTATATATCAGTGATGGGGGCTATAAAACAGGGATAGGGGTGCTCTATACAGTCATGGGGGCTATATGCCAATGATGGGGGCACTATATAGCAGTGATAGGGGAACTATATACCAGTGATGGGGGCACTATGTACCAGTGATGGGGACATATACTGTGATGGGAGCTATATACAGTCATGATTGCCATGTATCAGTGATGAGGAGCAATATACCAGGATGACGTTCTGATGCATTTCCCACCCTAGGCTTATACTTGAGTCAATAGGTTTCCCCAATTTTTGGGATAAAATTAGAGGCCTCGGCTTATACTCGAGTATATACGGTTTATATCCATCCATTTACCGATCCAATCATTAATCCACTGCCACTCGCGTAAGGATCCCATCAAAATGCCAGGACCGGCCACTGGCTCTCCTGACCAGAGTATATCAGCGACATAGAAATACATGACTGTGACACACTCAGGTAAGGAGAGCTGCTGGCCGGTAGAGGCAGTGTGATGCCATCATCATACGAGTCAAATGCTTGTGTCACCCCAGCCTAATATAGACATCACTTTTTTTGTGCAGTTACCAAGTGCTGTAAATTCACCCTTAAATTAACGTCAGCAGCATGTGCAATGTTAAGGGAGGTCTGTCACAACCAAAATTGATATTAAAATAGCTGTACAATGAAACAGGGAACTTGCCTTGTATAAAAATCACATAGAACTACCGTACATATTTTAGTGGTACGGTGTCTGAAAAAAATTACTTTTACTTCAACTGCAACTGATTGAGCTTTGGTGCTTCTTGACTCTTTGCTACTTACTACACATGTAGAAGGATACGTCCACCTTCACCATGGTGTGCACACCCACTCTGACACTATAGGCATGTGGCCAGGATCAAGCACTGTCAGTGCTCCCATGCATGTTAAGTTCAGGCAGCACTGGCTCTCAGCTATGATTTTTATAGGGGCTATGTTCCTATATCACTGTACAGCTAGTTTAATATGCATTATATGGAAAGTTTCCATTCCTGCTGCTATGAAGACCAGCTTGTCGTTTAGCATCAGGGGAGACTGATTTTCCCTATGTACTGCATTATTATTATAGTGCAGTATGCAGTATAAACAATCAGACAATTGCAGGTCCAAGGAGAAAAAAAATGTTTTTTTAATAATATAAAGAAAATATAAAAAACATGAAGCACATCCACATAATACCATTAAAAATAAAGAAATAAAATACTTCAAAGAATAAACATATTTTGCATTGCTGTGTCCATAGAAGTCCAATCTATGCAAATATATACCGTATATACTCGTGTATAAGCCGAGTTTTTCAGCCCAAAAATTGGGCTGAAAAGTCACCCCCTCGGCTTATACACGGGTCAATACGGTAATATATGTGGTGGGGGCTGTGTCCGGGTGCTGGGGAGGCTGGAGGAGGCGGGGGGGGCTGATGAGTGAGTGGCCCGTCACGTGGGGCCGCTCATTAGATATGCACGGCTCCCCCCGCCCATCACAGCGGCAGGGGGAGCCGTGCATACAGCCCCCCAGTGTATACAGCAGCCCCCCAATGGCACTAGCCCCCCCATCATTGTAAGAGCCCCCCACACTTTGCAGAGCTCCCCCGCTGCTTTATCTTACCATCCGGGGTCTTCGCCGCGGGTCCTACGCGCTGTGTTCAGGTCTCACGTGACCCGGCGCGATGACGTCATTCCACTGCGACCGCCGGGTCACATGAGACCGGGAACACAGCGCGCGAGGAAAGACTGGAGGACCCGCGGTGAAGAAGACCCCGGATGGTAAGATAAAGCAGCGGGGGGGGGCTCTGCAAAGTGTGGGGGGCTCTTACAATGATGGGGGGGGCTAGTGCCATTGGGGGGCTGCTGTATACACTGGGGGGCTGTATATACCCTGGGGCCTGCTGTATACACTGGGGGGCTGTATATACCCTGGGGCCTGCTGTATACACTGGGGGGCTGTATATACCCTGGGGCCTGCTGTATACCTCTGGGGCCTGCTGTATACCTCTGGGGCCTGCTGTATACCCCTGGGGCCTGCTGTATACCTCTGGGGCCTGCTGTATATACCCTTGGGGCCTGCTGTATACACTGGGGGGCTGTATATACCCTGGGGCCTGCTGTATACACTGGGGGGCTGTATATACCCTGGGGCCTGCTGTATACCTCTGGGGCCTGCTGTATACCTCTGGGGCCTGCTGTATACCTCTGGGGCCTGCTGTATACCCCTGGGGCCTGCTGTATACCTCTGGGGCCTGCTGTATATACCCTTGGGGCCTGCTGTATACACTGGGGGGCTGTATATACCCTGGGGCCAGCTGTATATACCCTGGGGCCTGCTGTATACACTGGGGGGCTGTATATACCCTGGGGCCTGCTGTATACACTGGGGGGCTGTATATACCCTGGGGCCTGCTGTATACCTCTGGGGCCTGCTGTATACCTCTGGGGCCTGCTGTATACCCCTGGGGCCTGCTGTATACCCCTGGGGCCTGCTGTATACCCCTGGGGCCTGCTGTATACCCCTGGGGCCTGCTGTATACCTCTGGGGCCTGCTGTATATACCCTGGGGCCTGCTGTATATACCCTGGGGCCTGCTGTATACCTCTGGGGCCTGCTGTATACCTCTGGGGCCTGCTGTATATACCCTTGGGGCCTGCTGTATATACCCTTGGGGCCTGCTGTATATACCCTGGGGCCTGCTGTATATACCCTGGGGCCTGCTGTATACCTCTGGGGCCTGCTGTATACCTCTGGGGCCTGCTGTATACCCCTGGGGCTTGCTGTATACCTCTGGGGCCTGCTGTATACCTCTGGGGCCTGCTGTATATACCCTGGGGCCTGCTGTATACCTCTGGGGCCTGCTGTATATACCCTGGGGCCTGCTGTATATACACTGGGGCCTGCTGTATATACCCTGGGGCCTGCTGTATATACCCTGGGGCCTGCTGTATACCTCTGGGGCCTGCTGTATATACCCTGGGGCCTGCTGTATATACCCTGGGGCCTGCTGTATATACCCTGGGGCCTGTTGTATATACCCTGGGGCCTGCTGTATACCTCTGGGGCCTGCTGTATACCTCTGGGGCCTGCTGCATACCTCTGGGGCCTGCTGTATACCTCTGGGGCCTGCTGTATATACCCTCGGGCCTGCTGTATACCTCTGGGGCCTGCTGTATATACCCTGGGGCCTGCTGTATACCTCTGGGGCCTGCTGTATATGCCTCTGGGGCCTGCTGTATATGCCTCTGGGGCCTGCTGTATACCTCTGGGGTCTGCTGTTTATACCTTTAGGGATGCTGTATATACCACTGGGGAGGCTGCTGTATACTACCACTGGGGAGGCTGCTGTATACTACCACTGGGGAGGCTGCTGTATACTACCACTTGGGAGGCTGCTGTATATTACCACTGGGGAGGCCTGTATACCACACTGCTGGGGGCTGTATACCTGTGCTGGGGTCCACCCTCGGCTTATACACGAGTCAATAGGTTTTCCCAAGTTTTGGGGGCAAAAGTAGGGGGGTCGGCTTATACACGGGTCGGCTTATACACAAGTATATACGGTAATCAAAATAAAAATAAGCCATAGGCTAGGGCCACACTTGGGAGGTTGCATCCGTCTACTGGATCTGTTATCTTTTTCTCTTTTAGCTTTACTTGACTTGGAGAACAAGGTGGTTGGGTTCCCTATAGGATTGATTATAATTATATTTAAATACTCTTTTGTGTTTATTTTTTTAACCTAACTTCTAGTAACAATGGTTACACTTGGACATCTATTATATAATTGCCGTAACTGACTTCCGTCGGAGCGGCGCTACTTCCGGTGGCTTTGTTAGCGAGTCCAGGGTGCTTCTCCTGGACTCTGTCTGTGGCCGAGTCGCTAACAAAGCCACAGGGGGTGGCTAACAGCATGGCGCTGTGGCGAGTCGCTAACATACACCGCTATGCTATACTACAGTTCCATGCACATACGCTTTATGCCTGACAGGCGTATGGCCATGGGACTGTAATATACCATAGCGCTGTACACTACCGCCCCATGCTCTTAGCCACCCCCTCAGTGCGCCGCCCCTACCCCCCTACCCCCTAAGCCCCGCCGCACCTAAGCCCCTACCCCCTGCCGCACCTAAGCCACTGCCTGCACCTAAGCCCCTACCCCCTGCCGCACCTAAGCCACTGCCTGCACCTAAGCCTCTAGCCCCTGCCGCACCTAAGCCACTGCCTATCCCCGAACCCGCACCTAAGCTAAGCCACTACCCCCTAAGCCCCGCACCTAAGCCCATACCCCCTGCCGCACCTAAGCCACTGCCTACACCTAAGCCCCTACCCCTGCCGCACCTACCTAAGCCCCTACCCCCTAAGCTCCGCCGCATACCCCCTAACCCGCACCTAAGCCCCTACCCCCTGCCGCACCTAAGCCACTGCCTGCACCTAATCCACTACCCCCTGCCGCACCTAAGCCACTGCCTATCCCGAACCCGCACCTAAGCTAAGCCACTACCCCCTAAGCCCCGCACCTAAGCCCCTACCGCCCCTACCCCCTAAGCCCCGCCGCATACCCCCTAACCCGCACCTAAGCCCCTACCCCCTGCCGCACCTAAGCCACTGCCTGCACCTAAGCCCCTACCCCTGCCGCACCTAAGCCACTGCCTATCCCCCAACCCGCACCTAAGCTAAGCCACTACCCCCTAAGCCCCGCACCTAAGCCCCTACCCCAGCCACTACCCCCTAAGCCCCGCACCTAAGCCCCTACCCTTGCCGCACCTAAGCCACTGCCTGCACCTAAGCCCCTACCCCCTGCCGCACCTACCTAAGCCCCTACCCCCTAAGCCCCGCCGCATACCCCCTAACCCGCACCTAAGCCCCTACCCCTGCCGCACCTATACCCCCTGCTGCACCTAAGCCACTGCCTATCCCCGAACCCGCACCTAAGCTAAGCCACTACCCTCTAAGCCCGCACCTAAGCCCCTACCCCCTGCCGCACCTAAGCCCCTACCCCCTAAGCCCCGCTGCACCTAAGCCCCTACCCCCTAAGCCCCGCCGCACCCTCTAAGCCCCGCCGCACCTAAGCCCCTACCCTCTAAGCCTCGCCGCACCTAAGCCCCTACCCCCTAAGCCCCGCCGCACCCTCTAAGCCCCGCCGCACCTAAGCCCCTACCCCCTAAGCCCCGCTGCACCTAAGCCCCTACACCCTAAGCCCCGCCGCACCTAAGCCCCTACCCCCTAAGTCTAAGTCCGCCGCACCTAACCCCTATCCCCTAAGCCCCGCCGCCTCCTAAGCTCCCGTCGCTTTCCCCCGCCGCTGTCGCTAACACCTAAAGCCGCACCTAACCCCCTATCCCCTAAGCCCCGCCGCCACCTAAGCTCCCGTCGCTTTCCCCCGCCGCTGTCGCTAACACCTAAAGCCCTACACCCGAAGCCCTCGCCGTCCCTAACCTAACGTCCCCGTCGATCACTTACATGCCTTCTTAGTCATCTGATCGTCCGTCCGATCCACAAGTCCTCCGTCCGCCCAGGCGTCCTCTTCCTCCGGCCCGGGGGTCTTCTCTCTTCTTTCCGCCAACTTCCAGCTCCGACGTCCTCTTCACTTATCATTAACATAGAATGGACGACAAATCCACCATTCTATGTCAATGAGATGTGAGGGGCTCTTCTGATTGGTCGCTGTCTACTGCCCTAAGCCAATCAGAAGAGGCCCTCATTTCCCATTGACATACATTAGCGGTGTCTCGCCGATTTTATGGCCGGCCACCTGGTTCTATTTGTCGGCCCTAAAATCGCGGACACACCGCTAATGCATCTCTATGGCCAGTCAGCCCGATTTCTGATTGGTCGCTCTCTCGAGCTCACTGCCCATAGACATGCATTAGCGGTGTGTCCGCGATTTTAGGGCCGACAAATAGAACCAGGTCGGCGGCCATAAAATCGCCGACACACCGCTAATGTATTTCAATGGGAACAAATTAATTTAATAATAAAAAAAATAATTAAAAATAAATAAAAAATAAATAAAAAATAAACGGACCTCAAAGAGAACTGGGTCTCAGCCTAAATAATAAATTTAATAATAAAACAAATAATTAAAAAATAATTAAAAAATAATAAAAAAATAAATAAAAATAATAAATAATTCAATAAAAATAATAATAAAAAAATTAAATATATGCTAATTATATCAGCCCTTTCAGCGGACCTGAAAGAGAACTGGGTCTCAGCCTAAATAATAAATTTAATAATTAAAAAAATAATTAAAAAATAATTAAAAAATAATAAAAAAATAAATAAAAAATAATAAATAATTCAATAAAAATAATAATAAAAAAATTAAATATATGCTAATTATATCAGCCCTTTCAGCGGACCTGAAAGAGAACTGGGTCTCTGCCTCAGGCTCACTTTAAATAAATAATAAATTTAATAAAAAAAATAATAATTAAAAAATAATTAAAAAATAATTAAAAAATAAATAAAAAATAATAAATAATTAAATAAAAATAATAATAAAAAAATTAAATATATTCTAATAATATCAGCCCTTTCAGCGGACCTGAAGGAGAACTGGGTCTCAGCCTCAGGCTCACTTTAAATAAATAATAAATTTAATAATAAAAAAAAAAATTAAAAAATAATTAAAAAATATTACAAAAAATAAATAAAAAATAATAAATAATTAAATAAAAAATAATAATAAAAAAAATAAATAAATGCTATTAATTGTATTATTAATTTTATTAATGCTATTAATAATGCTATTACTGCTAATAATAATGCTATTAATGCTAATAATTATGCTATTAATGCTAATATTTATGTTATTAATGCTAATAATTATGCTATTAATGCTAATAATTATGGTATTAATGGTAATAATAATGCTATTAATGCAAATAATATTGCTATTAATTCTATTATTAATGCTATTAATGCTAATTATTATGCTATTAATGCTAATAATTAGGCTATTAATGGTAATAAGAATGCTATTAATGCAAATAATATTGCTATTAATGCTATTATTAATGCTATTAATATTAATAATTATGCTATTCATGCTAATAATTATGCTATTAATGGTAATAATAATGCTATTAATGCAAATAATATTGCTATTAATGCTAATATTTATGCTATTAATGCTAATAATTATGCTATTAATGCTAATATTTATACTATTAATGCTAATAATTATGCTATTAATGCTAATATTTATGCTATTAATGCTAATAATTATGCTATTAATGGTAATCATAATGGTATTAATGCAAATAATATTGCTATTAATGCTATTAATGCTAATAATTATGCTATTAATGTTAATAATTATGCTATTAATGCTAATAATTATGCTATTAATGGTAATAATAATGCTATTAATGCAAATAATATTGCTATTAATGCTGTTATTAATGCTATTAATGTTAATAATTATGCTATTAATGCTAATATTTATGCTATTAATGCTAATAATTATGCTATTAATGCTAATATTAATACTATTAATGCTAATAATTATGCTATTAATGCTAATATTTATGCTATTAATGCTAATAATTATGCTATTAATGCTAATAATTATGCTATTAATGTTAATAATTATGCTATTCATGCTAATAATTATGCTATTAATGGTAATAATAATGCTATTAATGCAAATAATATTGCTATTAATGCTAATATTTATGCTATTAATGCTAATAATTATGCTATTAATGCTAATATTTATACTATTAATGCTAATAATTATGCTATTAATGCTAATATTTATGCTATTAATGCTAATAATTATGCTATTTATGGTAATCATAATGGTATTAATGCAAATAATATTGCTATTAATGCTATTAATGCTAATAATTATGCTATTAATGTTAATAATTATGCTATTAATGCTAATAATTATGCTATTAATGGTAATAATAATGCTATTAATGCAAATAATATTGCTATTAATGCTATTATTAATGCTATTAATGTTAATAATTATGCTATTAATGCTAATATTAATACTATTAATGCTAATAATTATGCTATTAATGCTAATATTTATGCTATTAATGCTAATAATTATGCTATTAATGGTAATCATAATGGTATTAATGCAAATAATATTGCTATTAATGCTATTAATGCTAATAATTATGCTATTAATGTTAATAATTATGCTATTAATGCTAATAATTATGCTATTAATGCTAATATTAATACTATTAATGCTAATAATTATGCTATTAATGCTAATATTTATGCTATTAATGCTAATAATTATGCTATTAATGGTAATCATAATGGTATTAATGCAAATAATATTGCTATTAATGCTATTAATGCTAATAATTATGCTATTAATGTTAATAATTATGCTATTAATGCTAATAATTATGCTATTAATGGTAATAATAATGCTATTAATGCAAATAATATTGCCACGTTCTAGAATCCCGATGCATTTGCATCGGGCTCACAGCTAGTTTATATATATGGACACTAGACACAGGGACTTTTTTTGAAGATGATAACATTTTTATCAAAATAGGTGATTTTTTGTCACCATTGGATGGTTTATAAAGACTTTTTGTAAAATGTTCCTGTTTTTTGTAATATAGAGGTAATATGTTCAGCTTTTACCGGTGACCCACAGGATATAGCTAAAAAAAATTTTTTGCACATAGAGGGGCGATATGGTGAGTTAGTTAATAGTTAATATAGCCTTTAGGGGCTGCATCAATATAAGCACATTGCAATTGTTTATTAGTGTTTTAATAGTGGTATTTAATATCTTCCAGGAGTTGATGTTGATGATCATGACCAATTGGAATGGTGGTTATAATACAATCTATGGGGATGTGCTATGTAGAAGGATGTGATAGGATAGAGCGGTTTTCCCATGATGCTTAGTGCATGGGGGAATGACTACCCATAATGCTTTGACTAGATTTTCAGCCTGTAATTAATGGTGGTTGTTTCCATAGTGAGCTTATGGGCGGCCAATAGATGATGAGAGTATGCGCGGTCATGTGATGTAAACAAGCAAGCTAGGGAGCGTGATTGGTCCCTGGAGATATTGTGACTGCGCGTGCGCCGGAGTAACCTATTGTATTGGTGAACGCGGCGGTGTTTTTACACGCCCCGGTCACATGCTGGCAGGCTTTGTAAGTACCTGTGTGATTGGGCAGTAGTTTTGATCATACTGAGCATGCGCCCTGTTTTCTTGAGTGTCCTATGCAGCGTCCACATAATGTATGAATATGGACACGCCCCCTGCATGTGCGTTAGCTGATTCCAACATTGGAACGGATATGCTGACGTTCTGGGGTCGGCTGGAAGGTAGTAATTCGCTGGTGGATGGCGATCATGGTGATTGTTATAAAGATTATAATGATTGTACATTTATAATGTGATGTTGCGCTTCCCTGCTGGGATGTTAGGAGATGACTGTAATAGCCATATGGGATGATAAAACAGAAGGGAATATGAGCTGGGATAAGCTATTGAAAGGTGGTGAGTGCTACAGATCCCTGATCGCCTCTCTGAGTGTAGTATTTATGTTTATGATGATTGGCATGGCAACAAAGTTAGCTTGTTCCTGATTGGTCACCTGTATTAACTGTTTGCATACCTCTCTAGTGATTAAGATAAACTTTGGATTGTGATATGATGTCTATTATGATGTATGATTTGTCTAGATAGGGAGTGGAACCTTACTTATCACTTTGTATGTTTTTATGATGTGATTTGTGATGTATTTTGATGTTTTA
Organism: Allobates femoralis; assembly: GCA_033576535.1. Classification (NCBI taxonomy): domain Eukaryota; kingdom Metazoa; phylum Chordata; class Amphibia; order Anura; family Aromobatidae; genus Allobates; species Allobates femoralis. Next base: position 43,524 of record JARQOC010000773.1, on the reverse strand, counting down.
TGTATTTATTGTTGAACACTGATGATGATTGGTGAACACTTAATTGAGAGTGGGGTAGAGCACTATTTACAGAGGTCATTTGTGTAACATTCTAAGCTTGATAAAGACCACAGGAGTGGTCGAAACGTCGCTTGTATATGACCATGGAATAAAGGAAACAAAGAAAATTTGCACCATCCAAAGGTCTGTGGCGCTGTCCGTTTCTTGTTTTGATATCATACTGTGTGGAGGATGCGGTGACCATCATGCTGTGTGGAGGATGGGGTGACCATCATACTGTGTGGAGGATGGGGTGACCATCATGCTGTGTGGAGGATGGGGTGACCATCATGCTGTGTGGAGGATGGGGTGACCATCATACTGTGTGGAGGATGGGGTGACCATCATGCTGTGTGGAGGATGGGGTGACCATCATGCTGTGTGGAGGATGGGGTGACCATCATGCTGTGTGGAGGATGGGGTGACCATCATGCTGTGAGGAGGATGGGGTGACCATCATGCTGTGTGGAGGATGGGGTGACCATCATGCTGTGTGGAGGATGGGGTGACCATCATACTGTGTGGAGGATGCGGTGACCATCATGCTGTGTGGAGGATGGAGTGACCATCATGCTGTGTGGAGGATGGGGTGAACATCATACATGGGGTTAGTGGTGCCATCACCATTTTAATTTTTGACTTGTAAAATTATGTAACGTGCGCAGATAGAATGATAGAAAGTGATGCACTCCATGAGAATAAAACTTACTTACACACTTCAATATACTAAAACAAATCAGTCAAATGACTATATGGGTAGTGAATGAAGGAATGTAAAATAACAATTTAGTAAGCTTGTAATCCAAACCATTAACAAAACTGGATCCGTAATTTATAAGATATTGTGGAGAAAACCACGCTCAATTAATAATAAAATGCTAAACTGTGATTGTTTTCTTGCTGATCATTTACAAAGTAATTAATGCTTTGCTTATTGAACAGAATTAAAAAGTACTTAAGTTAAGTACCTTCATATCAATCTTCAGGATTTTAAGTCTTCAGTTTGCTAGTCCTATCCATCAATGTCTCCATATTGGAACCTGCCCCTAATTGTGCTGCCAAACTGAATCAGATGTCTGTAAAAAGCCATGCAGATAAAACCTGCTGATATCTGCTGCAAACTGTAATTAGCGGTGGTAAGAATGGTTTCTTCAGTTACTGCAAAAACACCCGCCTAAGACACCGTCATGTAATCACGGTAGACAACTGCCAAAGACACCGTCATGTAATCACGGTACATCATGGTCATACATGTTCCAGTTACATTTTATTATGAGTGATTTATGCCACCTTTATCTGTCACTGGACAAAAATTTCTGTTCTGTGGTCTGCTAAACTTTTTCTTTCAAAACAATTTTTTTTTCTCTTACCGTTGCTGTATGACTTTTCCCATTGTCCTTCACCTTCTTGGCCAGTCTCTTTTTTTTCTTGTGCAAAGGTTTTGATTCTAGTATCATCTCTTCAAGTTCAAATGTTGGATCACAGTTAAGTCGTCCTTTCTGGTTATATAACAAATAAAAAACAATGGATTACAGGGAAAATTGTTCTTCTTTCAACTGAATGGTGATAGTACAAGAAGTCAGTTATGCTGATCACAAGTGTGCCTGTCACAATTCCTCTGTACAGCGCGTCTGGGATGCAATGAAGGATTGTATGCACTGGAATTTGGGCATACTGAGCTGTCAGTAAGTTGAATGAGAGCACATTTGTCCATTCTGGTTCTGGTATGTTCTAGGTTGTTCAGGTGTTCCAGTGAGATTGTCCAGCTACTTAGCTGAGCAGTCTCTCCCAGAATTCTGGTCACTTTACAGGAGTATGATTTGCAGTGGGGCACATGCCACTCATCATGCACTCATGATTCATTAAGTGGCATGCAACTTTTAATGAATAAGAAGAGTGACTCCAACATGCCCCTCTCATCAAGACCGGCCTGAATGACCACAGTCTTGATATATTAGGTCCCGTAGTATGGCTATTGGCATCCCTTAATCCAGTTCATTCTGGACAAAAAGTAATGAGCCATGCACACAGTGAACAAATCTGTAAGACATTGTTCACACCACCAAAAGACTGAGTCACAAAAAACAGTCAAACAAACGTGCAAAAATACTATGTTGTAAAAAAAAACAGTAAAAAGCAAGTGCTGCTAAAGCACTTGCTTTTTACCATTTTTTTTACAACAGAGTATTTTTGCTCGTTTGTTTGACTGTTTTTTGTGACCCAGTTCATTCTGGGCATAAACTACCTGACATTTGTAGAACATTAATATTCTTCAAGAGCTGGAATGCAGTGTTCAAATCTACTGAAGGACAACATCTGCACACATCTTCTTTGTCCTCTCTGAGTGCTCCCCTCCCCCTGCGCTCTAAAAACATACTGATATGGCTAATTACCTTTATAACATACTGGTCACAATGTGTCTGAGGTAGGGAATTTACATTGTAAATCCAAGTATTAAGGTGGACCAATGTGGATGCTGACAATTAGAGATAGGTGAACCCTCGATCTCCCCCCGCTTCGTCCACATTGCAGTGAGCAAAGACATTACAGAGTCTACTCACCGCAATTACAGTGCTCTCACACTGCATGAGCAGTGACATCATAGAGTTCATCTGAGGACATAGTTGGAATGGTTCAGTCAGTGTGAGTGCTGCTTGTGGTGAGCAGATTCTGAAATGATTCTGCTGACTGCAACGTAGCAGAGCCAGGGGAACTTCGCAGGACATTGTGCTGTGGATTTACCATCGGAGAGTATCTTTGAGGTAATAAATGGGTAAAAGAGGGTGTCTGAGCGTTTTATTTAAAAAAAAAAAAAGGATTTTTCTCTGTGCCTGCAAATTTGCACTTCACTAAGGAAGTGGAGAAACTCCAGTGCTACATTTAAGCAGCTCCTCAAAGTCATAATCGCTTTATAACAAGCTTTTAATATTACTAAGGGATTTGTGCCAGATCAGAACCCCAAACTACAGACGCTGCGTTTCGGGGTACCTGCCCCTCATCAGTGTAGTATGTGGGATATTCTGATCTGGCTGTGTGAGTGGGCTTAGTCATATTAAAAGCTTGTTGGAAAGCGATTATGACTTTGAGGAGCTGCTTAAATGTAGCACTGGAGTTTCTCCACCTCCTTAGTGAAGTGCAAATTTGCATATATCTGAGAGGAGGGAAGTGGCTACAATCTCCTCACCTACTTCGCTGTCTCCATAAGGTTGATAGCAAGTTCCCAGTCTCTGTGCCTGTGTTTTTTTTTAAATTTCTTTATAGGTTTGATAATGTACAGGTATCATAAAAGCCTTAACATTACCAATCTAGGGATTGATGACAGCTGTCATTAACCCTTTCTATTACCCCAGTTGGCACATCACTAGGGTATTGAGAAGAGCTGAGTAAAGCACCAGGAACTGGAGCTTCTAATGAATGTGCCAATCTCTAGGGCGGCTGCTGGGGACCAATAGCTAGTGGCCTCAGCACGCTGAGAACACTAGCCTCCAGCGGCCTGGTTTTACCTTGGCTGGCAATCAAACATAGGGCAAAACCCACAATTTTTTTTAAATAATAATAAAAAAAAAAAAAAAAAAAAAAAGGGCCCCCTTTATTTTTGGTTGCCAGCCAAAGGGGGTGGCAGTAGGGGGTGGCAGTATGTAGCTGGCTCTTTTCTCTGAGACTCAAAAATACGTGGGACACCAATGCAATTTTTTTTTAATGCACCTATGACAGCAGGTTCATTGCCAATACACAAATGTATTTGGCAACCAATCACAGATGCCGGCACAATGAGTAAGGATGCAACAGTCAATCACAGATGCTGTTGTAGCGACCGGTGGTAAGGCCGCGGGTGTGTGTGTATGATCTTTCTCAACAGAATCCCCATACTCAGATTTAACCGGTAGTAACATTTCTTTATTGTAAAACATGTCTATAACACAGTCAACTGATCTAGCTGCACACATGTATATATTAGAGTCTCTGGATCTTCACTTCTTCCGGGTACGCAGCAAGCAAAGAAAAAAAAACACAACAATGGAGATATCTTTCCCTAACTTTCCCTAAAATCACGTACCAGTCTATCACAGAAGAAGGTGTCGCTCCCACGTAGCAGGCCTGGGGTCTCACGATGACGGGTCCCGCTGCAGCGCTGAAGGGGGAAACTCCTCAGTCTTCTTCTGTGGTCTCCTTCCGGAGGTAACAGAATCTTTCTTTGTTAGTCTCTCTCAGTCTCGGGGCAAACCGATGAGCAGAAGGGAGATCACAGTAGCACAGATGGCTCCCTTATGTCAGTCACAGCCCCTGCACATGTAATCCAGTGGCAATGTCCTGAATTCCGGAGGCAATGTCCTGAATTTGAGTGGGACCCTCGGTAAGGCAAGGTCCTGCAGACCGGGGGTTGCAACAGCGATCCTCACGGGGTATTTCTTCCCAAGAATCCGGCTGCAAAAGAGCCCTATGTCGGGAGACACCACACAGTCTGTCCTGACAGAGCTCTGGATCTCTAATCATCATCTCCCGCCCTTTTTCTTCCTCAGCACAAGCCTGTTGGGGGAGGGGATCAGACTGTGTAATGTTCACTGCAGTGTCCATTTGAATAACAACACAGTCAGGGCTACCCACTTCATTACATACCCCCCCACTTAAAGGTTGGCAGTCCCTGTCAACAACCGCCGGCTCCAAGGCAGTGATGACTGTAGTTGTCACAGGGGTCGGTTGAGAAGTGGGCCATACATACTGGTCCCTGTAGAACCGTCCGGGCGGGATCCCAGCAGTGGTGCGGTCAGTGCGTCGCAAGGGTCGGTTGTTCCCCTCCTCGTCACTGTCTTTACGCCCCACTCCAGTCAGTACTCCGGGAGAGGGACTGGTCTGTGTAGGTGGGTCACCGGTCTCAGAGTCGACGTGATCTCTATGTTGAGAAATGTCCGTGACGTCAGTCATGTCGGCAGCGTCACCCCCTCCGGTTACTGTGGGAGGGGAGTCAGGCCGGGAGCGGCAGGGGCGCAACATATTTCGGTGCACAGTGCGGGTGCTGCGGCTGTCTTCACCCCGCACTCGGTATACATGTCCATTGGGGTAAGGGCGTTCGATTACCCGGTAGACTTCAGTCTCCCACTTGGCTCGAAGTTTCCCTTGAGGCTTCTTAATACGGAGCAAGACTAGCTGTCCCAACTTTAAGGGTTTCTCTTGCACGGGGAGTGGGTCAGCATGTATCTGGCCCGGATTTGTTGACTCACCAGCCGGTGTACAGTCTCCATCTTCTGGCGGTGAGCATTTAGCCAGGAGGGGTAGTTATGGCAGACATCTTCTTCTGGGCGGAATAGGTTCAGGTCATGGACCCCTTTTCCGGGGCGGCCAAAGAGAAGAGTGTGAGGGGTGTAGCCAGTCACGGAGTGGACCTGGTTGTTGTAGGCCCATACTAGATCTGGAAGGAATTGGGGCCATCGATCTTTCTTATCTTCGGCCAAGGTGCGGATCAGCTGAAGTAGGGTCCGGTTAAAGCGTTCACATGCACCGTTCCCTTGTGGATGGTAAGGAGTGGTCCTCGACTTCTGGATCCCATACATCCGATGCAGCTCCTCGATGACTCTGCCTTCGAAACAAGCCCCTGGTCGGAGTGTAACCTCTCCGGACACCCATAGACGTGGATGAACTGTCGACAGATGGCCTGTGCAGCCGACTCGGCCGTCTGGTCCTTGGTAGCAACAACGACGGCGAATTTTGTGAAGTGGTCCACCATGACTAGGCAGTATTGATAGCCACTGCTCGCCGTCCCGATCAGCAGATAGTCCACCATCAACAGCTCAAGAGGCCTGGAGCTTTTAATCGTCTGGACAGGTGCACGCTGTTCGGTGGACTTGTGCAGTTCACAGGTGCGACAGGTTCTGCAGACGTCTTCGACCAGCTTGCGGAGCCTGGACAGTAGATGGACTGTTGAATCCACCGAAAGGTCTTGTCTATTCCAAAGTGACCGTTCCTTTTGTGTGCTTCGTCCACCATCTTACGAGCCAATTGGGCAGGCACCACGACTTGTGTACATTCCTCCAACATGTGGGACAGGAGAACCTTCCGATATAGTACCTCTTCTCTCAGAATTAGCCGATCCCACTGGCTGAGCAAGGTCAAGGTCCCGGTAGACAGTCGTGCCCGCGTGTCAGGGGGGGGCTTCTGCCTTTGCTCCACCCATTGTTTGAGTAGAGCCCATTCAGGGTTCTGGTCCTGGAGCCTGCACAACTCTTGGGGACACAGTGTAACCCCCACTGGAGTTCCAACTTCGCCCACAACGAACTGGCAGTAATCCATCATCTGTTGGGCAAGCCTTGCAAAGTCGGGCGTCTCGTCTCCTTCTAGTTCTTCATCCCGGTCTCTGGTAAGTAAGGGGTATGACACTCTAGACAGGCTGTCCGCATTTTGATTCTCAGCCCCAGCCCTGTATTTGATCTTGTAGTTGAACTTCGAGAGTCGAGCCATCCAACGCTGTTCCATGACTCCGAGCTTCGCATTTTGTAAGTGGGCCAACGGGTTGTTATCGGTCAGGACCAGTACTTCCGCCCCTGTGAGGTATCCTGCAAATTTCTCCGCCATAGCCTACGTTAGGGCCAACAGCTCCAGCCGGAACGAGCTATAATTGGTGGGGTTCTTCTCGCCCTCGTGTAGGGATCGACTGGAATAGGCTATGACACGTTCCTTGCCTTCTTGTACTTGTGAAAGTACTGCCCCTAGACCTTGTAGGCTGGCATCGGTATGTAGTTGGAAAGGGAGATTGTAGTCTGCATATGCCAGGACGGGGGGTGAAGTCAAGGCACCCTTTAGGGCTTGGAAGGATTCTTCCTGGCTGGGTCCCCAGCTGATGGGTCGTCCTCTGGGGCCGTTGGTGGTCCCTCGAAGCAATTCGTGCAAGGGTGCAGCAAGCCGGGCAAAGTTTCTCACGAACCGGCGGTAGTAACCGGCCAACCCCAGGAAGGCCCGGACCTCTCTGACGTTCGTAGGCTGTGGCCAGTCCCGCACGGCGGCTATTTTCTCCGAAGACGGCTGTACACCTTCGGCCGAGATCCGGTGACCCAGGTAATTGATCTCGGGCTGCAGAAGACGGCACTTGCTGGGTTTCAACTTCAGGCCATGTTCTCTCAACCTACGAAACACACGGCCCAGCTGTTGCAGGTGTTCTTCAAATGTGGCCGAATAGACTACGATGTCGTCCAGGTAAATGAGGGTGAAGTCGAAGTTGAAGTCCCCCAGGCAGCGCTCCATCAGTCGCTGGAAGGTCCCCGGCGCGTTGTTCAGGCCAAAGGGCATCCGGTCGAACTCGTACAGGCCCATGGGTAGGATGAAAGCAGTCTTTTCTCTATCTTTCTCGTGCATAGGTACCTGCCAATAGCCGCTGGCCAGGTCCAATGACGAAAAATATTTAGCTTTCTTCAGGGCTGTCAGGGATTCTTCGATCCTTGGTAAAGGGTATGAGTCCCGGATGGTGCAAGCATTCAAACGGCGGTAGTCCACGCAGAACCTCAGGGACCCGTCTTTCTTCTTGACTATCACCACTGGTGCAGCCCAGGGGCTCTGGCTTTCTCGTACCACTCCAGCGTGTAACATGGAATTCAGGAGATTTTTCACTTCTTGGTATTGTTGGGGAGGTATTTGGCGGTACCTTTCACGGATAGGAGCGGTATCACCTGTGGGGATTTCGTGCTTGATACTGGGGGTGCATCCAAAGTCGGTGTCATGCCGGGCAAAGGACGCCTGGTGCTCTTGAAGTAACTCTTCCACCTGGGACACTTCTTCGTTGGAGTATTGGGATATGTCCAACTGGCACTTTTCTCGTAGTTCTCGCCCCGCGTTGATGTCATCCGCGACAGCGGCCATGGCAGAGACCGTCACTGTCCAATCTCCCTCTGTGGACGGTGCAAACTGGAGGGGGTTCATAGGGTTCACCTCTTCGGTTAGGGCGTAAACTTGGGCGAGTTGTGTCCCAGCCTCTAGGTCAACGCTCACGTTAGCCGTGTTACCCAGCCTGACAGGAATCCTCCCCTTTCTCACAACAGCTAGCGTTCGAGCAACTAGGGGGTTCAGCTTCCCTTCCTTCGGGGTGCGCGGCTCAATCAGCACCTCCACGCCTTCGAGCTGTCTTGTGGTGCTAAGGGGTAGCGAGATAACGGTCTCCTTCTCAGCAGGTAAAGTTATCCTAGTATGGCGGGGTACGGTGATCGTGGCTAGCGGCAGTTGTTTTTCTGTCATTCGCTGGAGATTGCAGGTCCGGACCACTTGTTGGAAGGCTCGGCGGGTGGCCGTATGTGTGGTCACTTCTTGCCAGTACTTGGGCCCCCTCTTGGTAAGCAACACCAGATTCAGGTCTTTCAAGATGTCCATCCCAATAATCATGGGCGTTTCTGATCCACAGCCTTCCCTGACCACGATTATCCCTCTCTTCCCGAGATCTTGCCCACAGACTTCAGTGTTCATCCAGGCAACTCCCGTCACCGGAATGGGTAGATTATTGGCTGCTTTGATCTTGATAGTAGTATCAGGGTCATAGGCAACCCGCGGCTTCAGATACTCTTCGTAAAACTGCTCGGAGATGGTGGATACCTGGGACCCAGTATCCATTAATCCGTGCACGGCGGTCCCTTCCAATAATACTTCCAGGGTAGGGCTGTTTGATGCAAGTTTGTTCCGTGGCTGGCTCTGTTTTCCTACACCCCTCTCTTTGGCCTCCCCTGCCGAGTGAGCCTCTTTGGCAGGGGCGTCTAGTTTAAAGGTGGCCGCTGTTGTGGGGCATGACTTGCTGGTTCCGGTATATCGGCCCGTGGATGAACTTGAACGTTCTGGGGGCAACGGTTCGCTCTATGGCGGGGATCACCGCATGTCCAGCATCTTCCCATCGGCCGGCTGGGTTGTTGTCTCGCTTGCCTGTCCGCCTGTTGGTCCAGGGTGAGCTGCAACACCTGTTTCTGCAACTCTGCCACCATCTGCTTCAGTTCTTCCGTGTCACTGTTCGGGGTTCTGATACCAGTTATGGACCTGCAAGCCGCGGTATAAGTCTGGGCCTCCATGACAGGTCCTCTCGAACGTTCTATCGCTTCTTGCTTAACCTCAGCGAACGTAAGGGCCGGATTTATCCGGAGTAGATCTTGCAGTGAGCGGTTAAGGTACGGGTCTCTTAATCCAGTCACGAATTGATCTCTCAACACCAGGTCACGGGCGCCCGTACTAGCTATCTGTTCTTCTTTTCTGCAGGCTTGTTCAAGCAGTACTTGGAGGGCGTTGGCATATTGAGGGATGTCCTCCGACTCGAGTTGCGTACGCCGGAAGAACATATACCGTAATGTTCCCGCATATGTGGTCGGCCCATAGGTGTTCTCCAGCACCCGCACCAAGTCATCCAACGTACGCTGGCCCCTAACCGTCTCCAGCCTGACTGTCGTCCACGCTTCCCCCTCTAATGATAGCATGGCCATTTCTGCTAAGGTCTTAGGATCAATGTTATACATCTCCCCCACTATCTTAAGTTGTTCGGTCCATTCAGTTACAGGATAGTTCCGTCCGTTAAACTTCCTCACCTGATTGACAATAGATGCCGGGGGAGCTGTCCGGTTATAAGTTACTACCGGGAGGAGATTCTGTTGATCACACATCCTGCCGACTACGCCAGATGTAGCGACCGGTGGTAAGGCCGCGGGTGTGTGTGTATGATCTTTCTCAACAGAATCCCCATACTCAGATTTAACCGGTAGTAACATTTCTTTACTGTAAAACATGTCTATAACACAGTCAACTGATCTAGCTGCACACATGTATATATTAGAGTCTCTGGATCTTCACTTCTTCCGGGTACGCAGCAAGCAAAGAAAAAAAAACACAACAATGGAGATATCTTTCCCTAACTTTCCCTAAAATCACGTACCAGTCTATCACAGAAGAAGGTGTCGCTCCCACGTAGCAGGCCTGGGGTCTCACGATGACGGGTCCCGCTGCAGCGCTGAAGGGGGAAACTCCTCAGTCTTCTTCTGTGGTCTCCTTCCGGAGGTAACAGAATCTTTCTTTGTTAGTCTCTCTCAGTCTCGGGGCAAACCGATGAGCAGAAGGGAGATCACAGTAGCACAGATGGCTCCCTTATGTCAGTCACAGCCCCTGCACATGTAATCCAGTGGCAATGTCCTGAATTCCGGAGGCAATGTCCTGAATTTGAGTGGGACCCTCGGTAAGGCAAGGTCCTGCAGACCGGGGGTTGCAACAGCGATCCTCACGGGGTATTTCTTCCCAAGAATCCGGCTGCAAAAGAGCCCTATGTCGGGAGACACCACACAGTCTGTCCTGACAGAGCTCTGGATCTCTAATCATCATCTCCCGCCCTTTTTCTTCCTCAGCACAAGCCTGTTGGGGGAGGGGATCAGACTGTGTAATGTTCACTGCAGTGTCCATTTGAATAACAACACAGTCAGGGCTACCCACTTCATTACATACCCCCCCACTTAAAGGTTGGCAGTCCTGTCAACAACCGCCGGCTCCAAGGCAGTGATGACTGTAGTTGTCACAGGGGTCGGTTGAGAAGTGGGCCATACATACTGGTCCCTGTAGAACCGTCCGGGCGGGATCCCAGCAGTGGTGCGGTCAGTGCGTCGCAAGGGTCGGTTGTTCCCCTCCTCGTCACTGTCTTTACGCCCCACTCCAGTCAGTACTCCGGGAGAGGGACTGGTCTGTGTAGGTGGGTCACCGGTCTCAGAGTCGACGTGATCTCTATGTTGAGAAATGTCCGTGACGTCAGTCATGTCGGCAGCGTCACCCCCTCCGGTTACTGTGGGAGGGGAGTCAGGCCGGGAGCGGCAGGGGCGCAACATATTTCGGTGCACAGTGCGGGTGCTGCGGCTGTCTTCACCCCGCACTCGGTATACATGTCCATTGGGGTAAGGGCGTTCGATTACCCGGTAGACTTCAGTCTCCCACTTGGCTCGAAGTTTCCCTTGAGGCTTCTTAATACGGAGCAAGACTAGCTGTCCCAACTTTAAGGGTTTCTCTTGCACGGGGAGTGGGTCAGCATGTATCTGGCCCCGGATTTGTTGACTCACCAGCCGGTGTACAGTCTCCATCTTCTGGCGGTGAGCATTTAGCCAGGAGGGGTAGTTATGGCAGACATCTTCTTCTGGGGGAAACTCCTCAGTCTTCTTCTGTGGTCTCCTTCCGGAGGTAACAGAATCTTTCTTTGTTAGTCTCTCTCAGTCTCGGGGCAAACCGATGAGCAGAAGGGAGATCACAGTAGCACAGATGGCTCCCTTATGTCAGTCACAGCCCCTGCACATGTAATCCAGTGGCAATGTCCTGAATTCCGGAGGCAATGTCCTGAATTTGAGTGGGACCCTCGGTAAGGCAAGGTCCTGCAGACCGGGGGTTGCAACAGCGATCCTCACGGGGTATTTCTTCCCAAGAATCCGGCTGCAAAAGAGCCCTATGTCGGGAGACACCACACAGTCTGTCCTGACAGAGCTCTGGATCTCTAATCATCATCTCCCGCCCTTTTTCTTCCTCAGCACAAGCCTGTTGGGGGAGGGGATCAGACTGTGTAATGTTCACTGCAGTGTCCATTTGAATAACAACACAGTCAGGGCTACCCACTTCATTACACTGTCACAGAGAGGGGGCATCTGTGATTTGCTGTTGGAATCCGTGCAGTGAATAAACATGAGTTTAATGAGCAAAATGGGAAAAAAGTCTGACCTCAGTGCCGGAGACTGGTAACTATAATGTTCCTCATTTTGATCATCGCCTATCACTAGTGACAATATGTAGGATTTGCTAAATTTACTGGCACTATAGAAGCAAAATAAATAATACAATAAAACTGAAAAGTAATTCTAACAATAAAAACTATGGGGGATGAGCTGTATACTGCAGCATGCATCTTACTACAAATGTAAACAAGTCAATATTCCAAGTACGGTAATTACACAACCTGACTGTCCAATGTACTCTGAAAAATTGATTGACCAGTTCAGCATCAAATCATTTACCCCTGATCCTGACAAGACACATTTCCGTTTTTTTCTTGTACGTTATTTTTTAAAAGCTATACATTTTTTTCTCTATTTTTAAATTTTTTTTTTGTGATGCAAATAGCTTAAGTTTTTTTTCATCACTTATTTTATTACTTTTTTTTATATCTCCATTATCAAACAATATTGGTGGGAAAATAAAAAAATACGGTGTCTGTTTGCACATTTGTAATCTTTCTTGTGACCCTAAAGTACTACTAAATATGTTTCAAATGTGTTTTCCTTTCTTTAACAATTATTTTTATATATAAACTTTTATACATAAGATTGTTTTAACCCTTATCCGGCTGAATAGGTACAATTGTAACTATTCCGTTTTAAAATTGCAATAACTTTTTTTCGAAAAGACGTAGAAGGCTGAAATTTCATGACATCTCTACATTTTTGGTCCAGAATATATTGGCCAAATTTCAATAAAATATCTCCACCCGCTTCCGAGATAAGGGGTCGAGATCTTTTTGCATCCATAACAAGCTGCATAGGTACAAATGTACCTCATATATTTTGAATGAAGATAATGCAAGGGAAAAAGCATAATTTTTTTTTAATGATAATGCTATTTAACTATTATAAACAAGTAAAAAAACTGTTCATTTACATTATAAAAGAAAATGTAAGAAACTTTTTTTATTGATTTTCTTCGCAAGTAATGCATGTTGGCTTTGCTACCGAGTGTTCATCGCAAATGGGTTTCACACAAACCACATAAGACTTTCTAGTCTTATGTTGTTTTCGCTTCAGGTCTCGGCAGACATAGCAACTACCAACAACAGGGGAGGGTCCACGACTACCATGAGGTATTTGAGGGTCAGCTGCTGCTTGCGATGCTACCATAATGCATCGTCCATGCACCATTTCTACTGCACCTCGAAGAAAATGGTTTCTCATCATCATTCGGTGTGTACAACGTTCTTCAATTGCAGCAATACATAGCTGATTTGCGAGATCTTTCAGGAACTTTCTTCGTTGATCCTTTGCCCTGAAGCTTGGATTGTGTTCTCTGTAGATGATGTAGGATGCTAACCCAGTGACGTCAATCATATTGTAGAAAAATGCCAAAGTTCAACGTGATATTCGTCGTTTCACAGTGTACTCTCCCAACATTTTTTTTTTTTTTTTTTTGTAAATCAATTTTTATTGGGTTTTAAGCATAGGTAATTAAACAATCAGGCGGGTACATTCCCTTTTCAAAAATACAAACAACATGTCGTAATATCAACAAATATATAGAGTTGGCAAATAGCATGGTATTGGCAGACAATGAGTAGAATACCCTCTTTTAGGGAACAGGATAACGGTGAGACATTGTTAACCATATATAATCAGGGCAGTACATATAATGTCTGAAAAAGAAAAATAAAAAAAAATTCTTCCTTTAATATTAATAGGAGAATTCTGAATACCCTTCAGCCAATTGTCTATTAAGTCAACAATAGTGAGTGGATAGGAAAATCAGATATAAAAGAGAGGGGAAATATGAAAGTTAGAAAAGAAAAGAAAGAAAAGAAAGAAAGCGACAGCGCAGTTTAGAAAAATACTAGCTCTTCAGGACACCTAAATGTCCAATCATTTGGACTTCACCAGATAAGGGCTGGCTAACCGGGTGTTCTCCGGGGTGAACCAGTGTCTCCAATGCATACAGCAGTCACTCCCGGGACAACCAGGACTCCAGGTCCGAAGACTCTCTATACATCAGCCAAGGGGCCCATGTGTTGTGATGTCGGTCCATACCCCCCGGGTCTAGTATGTTGAGATTTACGAGTTCCTCCATACGGCATATATGATTTATCTCGTTTACCACCTCCTGTCTCCTCGGACACTCCACCACTCTCCAGTGCTTAGCTATGAGATGTCTCGCCGCCGTCAGAAAGTGGCGAAGCAATGATTTTTTAAATTTAGCGATGGACATAGGGACGAGATTTAATAATGCCAATTCAGGAGTAGGGGAGAACTCTATGGAAGTGACCCGACTGTATAGGTCAAATATCTCCTTCCAGAATGATCCGACAGCAGGACATCCCCACCAGATGTGGAGGTAGGAGCCTTTCGCACCACATCCCCTCCAGCAAGTCTCCGGGGTCTCAGGGTGGAAAGTGTGGATGTCTGCAGGGCACCTGTACCATCTCCCAACCACCTTATAGTTACGTTCTTGAGCTGTGGCCGATATGGAAGCCTTGTTGGTGCACATAAAAATCCTCTCCCACTCCAGAGGGGAAAACTTTCTCTCAAGGTCGGACTCCCACCGTCGGACAAACACAGGAAGAGTATCTACCTCCCCCAATTCCGCATCAGCGAATTCCCTATATAAAGAGGATACCGCGTGGTCCAGAGGCTCCCCCCTCATGCATCTCCGCTCAAAAGCTGACAGTGGTCGAAACAGCACCCCTCTCGGGATAGAGCTGATGTAGCTTTTGAGCCTGGCGTACATCAGCCATGAATCCGGGGGTGGGTTTCCCCCCGGAAACAATTCAGATATCGATCTCAAATCCTCCTGAGTGAGGTAATTTTTAAGGATAGGATAATCCCTCCTATCAATGCCTAGGAAGTGGGATCTTCCCGACTCCACAGGGAATTGTGTGTTTCCGTAAATGGGGGTTAAAGGTCCAGGGCAAGACGTGAGGCCAATTTTAATTCCCCTATGATGCATGAAGGATCTAAGGTGCGACGAGACAAACGGTAGATCCATTGGCCCCGGAGAACCAGACGACCAGACCACTGCCCTTGGGGGAATAGGTGAGAACATAACCTCAGCTTCCACCCATTGCTTCCTATCCTTCTCTACAAATAGGTCTAGGATACAGCGTCCCATATTGGCCGAATGGTACATCTGGATATCCGGTAGCCCCAGACCACCTCTGGATATTGGCCTATATAAAGTGCGGATCGCCACCCTAGGGGGCCTATGGGACCAGATAAATTTTGTAAATATCGTCTTCAACCGGGAGAAAAATGAGGCAGGCAGCATAATTGGTATGGTTTGGAAGTAATATAGCAGCCGGGGCAAAAGATCCATGCCCAGCACGTGAATCCTACCCAACCAGGAGATGGTAAGCCTATTCCATGCAGTCAGTTCTTTCTCTACCCTTTGGAGTAGGGGTTGAAAATTCGCTTTATACAGGTCTGCCGTGTCTCCCGTCAGTTGTACACCCAAATATCGCATGGCGTCAAGTCTCCACTTGAAAGGAAAGCTATCTTTCAGCATTTGAACCACCAGCCGCGGCATAGAAACGTTCAGCAACTCAGATTTGGACATATTGATTTTGAGGTTGCTCAGGTGTCCATACATCTGGAGTTCTGTGAGAATGTTAGGGATGCTTATCAAGGGGTTGGTGATATAGAGGAGGAGGTCATCGGCAAAAAGGGCAAGTTTATGGTGTCCTCCAGATCCCTCTAAACCCCGAATTGCCGAGTTGCCACGGATCGACGCGGCTAGGGATTCCATGCAAAGAATGTATATGAAGGGAGACAGAGGGCACCCCTGGCGCGTGCCATTGCGTATTGTGAATTGCTCCGATAGGGAACCATTAACTCGTACGCGAGCAGAGGGACATGAGTATAGAGCCTCTATGCCATGAATGGTTGAGTCTTGCAAGCCCAGATGACGTAATGTCTCTGTCATGAACACCCAGTGCACCCTGTCGAACGCCTTTTCCGCGTCTAGTGACAGGATGCACATGGGTAGTCCCTTACGTTTGGCCCCATCAATCAGAGCAATTGTCCTAATCGTATTGTCCCTGGCCTCGCGACCAGGCACAAACCCCACTTGGTCAGTGTTTATGATGGCGGGGAGAAAGACCTTGAGTCTGTTTGCTATCAGTTTTGCATAAATTTTCACATCTATGTTTATTAAAGAAATGGGACGGTAGCTTCCATATATGGATGGATCCTTGCCCTGCTTTGGTAAAACTACGATATGCGCCATTAGGGCTTGAGGTGGGAAAGCTCCCCCCCCCCCCGCCACTGCATTGCATACGTCTAGAAATCTAGGGGATAACTCGGATTGGAAAGTTTTAAAAAATTTGGCAGAAAAGCCGTCGGGGCCCGGACTCTTGCCTATTTTAAGAGACTGCCAGCACTCAGTGATCTCCTCGGCTGAAAAGTTTCCAGCCATGGCATCTACGGCCTCTGGTGGTAAGGCGGGAAGGCCACATTTCTTTAAGTATGCCCCAACTTTTTCTCTCAGTTGAGGAATGGGCATATTGTCAAAATGGCCTTTGATGTTGTACAGGGAGGAGTAATATCGGCGGAATCCCGCCAAGATTTCACTGGTTTTGTATACTTTGCGGCCTCCCTCCTCCTGCATATGGAGGATTGAGGTCCGAGGGCTTCTCTTATGGAGAGCCCTCGCCAGCAACTTGCCTCTCTTGTTACCCAAATAATAAAAACGAGAATGGATTTTGGCCTGAAGGCTTCTATCGCTCTCATCTAATATTGCCAGGAGTTTATGCCTAGTCGTAGATAACTGGGAGTACGTCGCTGGCAAGGAGTCTGCTTTATGCATACTCTCTAGTTTAGAGATTTCTGATAGTAGAGAGGTGATGTTAGTGGCCCTGACCTTCTTAAGGCGAGCACCATGGGAGATAAGCAAACCACGCAGCACGCTCTTCAGGGCCTCCCATTTGACGGGCAGGGGGGTGAGATCAAACTCGTGGTCTTTGTAAAAGTCATGTATGGTCTTTTCCACGTCAGCCCTGCAATCAGGGTCTTTTAATAGATTATCATTGAGGCGCCAGGTAAATTCTCTGCGAGTCCTCGGGCATAGACGAACAGAGAGAAACACCGGGGCGTGATCCGAGTAAATAATATTTCCTATGTCTGCGGACAGGTGGGAGTCGAGAAGGGAGTGTGAAACATAGATCCTGTCTATTCTGGAGTAGGAGAGGTGCACCGGGGAATAAAACGTATAATCTCGAACGTCTGGATGTAAAGTACGCCAGGCGTCTACTAGGGACAAACCCTCCCATAGCTTCCTAAGGTGGCTGAGAGATGGCCCAGGTCTGCTGGACTTACCCGTAGAGACGTCCACGGCCGGATCAGCCGGGAAGTTGAAGTCTCCCCCCAACACGATTGGATCGTTCTCTGCAAAGTCCTCCAGTCTCTTCCTGATAAAGGAGCCATAAATCTCGGTTTTCCTGTTGGGAAAATATACATTGGCAAGGATTATGTTTCTGGAGGCTATGGATATCCGAAGAAACAAGAAGCGTCCCAAAGGATCCACCAACTGTTTCAGTATCGTTGGAGAAAAAGACTTGTGGAAACCTATGGAAACCCCCTTAGATTTGGAGTCAGGATTAGGGCAGTGAACCCATATCGGGTACCATGGACTTTCACATTTAGGAACATTATCTGATCTAAAATGAGTTTCCTGAAACATCACTACATGTACACGTTTCTTGTGAGCATTGTATAAGATTTGTCTCCTTTTGTTGGGGATGTTGAGTCCCTTGACGTTAAATGAACATATATTTATGTCATCCATATTTAAGCATAAACCATGATATCCTGAAGTTACGAATAGAGCCCCGTCTAGTGAGGAGAGAGGTAGAATAGAAGAGCATAGTTAGAAGAAAGAGAGAAGAAATGAAGGATGAGAAAGATGAGTACATCTTAGAGGTTTAAACAATTAAATTTACACGTTACTAAATACGTCAGTAGTGCAACTAAGGATTGAATTAACTATCCTGCACTCCCGGGGGTAGGGTGGAAGCCGGAGCGGAGGGCAGGTCCGCTCCCATAATTATCCCCAATATTATTAACAATCTATGTTTGAAATTCTCTACCGCCTGCAAAGAAAAGAGGGCAATTTATGTAGCATAAACACAACATGAGCAGGCACAGACTTTAAATTAGGCATTAATATGGGGTGGGGAACGGAGAAAATGGAAGAACGAGGGAGAAACAAGGAGAAGGCAACAAGGGGAGATCATCTGGGGCGAGCACGGATCTCTCCCCTACATGACAGGAGTGTCCCAAACAAGCAAAAGAGCAAACCAGGTGTCTTCAAGTAGCCGAGTCCAGTGATCTGCGGTCACGTCTCCTCTCTTGCCATCTTGTCGGAGGGGGGGGCAGATGGTGGATCACAGGCCAGTCCGGGAGAGACATCTGGGGGAGATCAAACGTGGCAAGGAAGGTCGGCAGGTCTCCAATCCTCCGGAAAGTGGCTGACCTCCCATCCTTGTGAGCAAACAATTGAAAGGGGAAACCCCATCTGTAGGGGATATTGTTATTTTGAAGAGCAGTTAGTAGGGGACGCAAACCTCTTCTCTGAAGCAGCGTGCGTCTAGCCAGATCAGGGAATATAGATATTTCAGTGTCCAGAAACGTAATATTGCCCTTCTGTCTGGCTCCTTGCATAATTGCTTCCTTTACTGAGAAATAATGGATTCTGCAGATGACATCACGTGCTCTGGAATCTCCTGCCGGCTTAGGGGCCAGGGCTCTATGTACCCTGTCCATAATGATGACCGAGTCCAGTGGGTCTCCCAGGATGATATTGAAGAGGTCCTGGACCTTCTGTCTGAGATCCACTGCAGACACACTCTCAGGAAGACCCCTAATCCGAATATTATTCCTTCTATTTCTGTTTTCAATGTCCTCCTGACTATACATGATGTCCTCCAGCATAGAGGAGTGCAGCTGTATCATCTCCCTGTGTGCCTGGAGCTCGTCTAGGAGGCCATTCTGGGTGGACTCCACATCCTCCACCCTGGCTGTGAATTCTGTTTTCAGGCTCTGGAGCTCCCTCCTGTAAGAACCCTCCAGCCTGTTTGCCAGTCTTTCTAGGTCCCTCTTGGTGGGCAGCATTTTAAGCACTTTACTTAACTCAGCCGGTGGGAGAGTAGCCAGGTCCTCAAGACTCTCCTGGTCCCGATCGTCCTCGCTTGCTCCTTGCAGGGCACTGTATCTGTTGCCTCGCTCTCCCCTTTCCCGCGCTCCCGCCCCGTGCTGTTGTGAGGGCGCCGCCATCTTGGATGGCCCGGGTGTCTGAGGAGCTGGCGTGGAAGATCGCAAAAAGTGATCTAGATTGCCGCTGGAGCCGGTCTCTGTAGTTCCGGTGCCTCCCTGCGACCTCTTAGGCTTGCCCATGGGGTTTTAGTACCGGCGGTGAGAAGCTGATGATAGCTGTAAGGGGATATCAGGAGCGGAGCGGCACCAGTGCACGTCCTATCCCTCCATCAGCAAGCCACGCCCCCCCTCTCCCAACATTTTATCCATAATATCAACTCCGCCTTTTGTTTTGTTGTAGTATTTTATTATCTCTGGCTTGGCTGCTAGTGTCTCTTCAACTTCTCCCGTCATGTGCATAGATGATAGATGAAATGTGTGTGCTCACAGCAATGAGATGAACAGCAAAATGGCTAATGAGAGGAGGGAGGCAGGAAGAGAAGTAGAAGCCACTCCCAGTTTGAATTAACTTAATTGACAGCAACAAAAGTGACCAGTAACAACACTGGCCAATAGATATCAGCATAACATTTGTAGCTGAATGAACTTTAGTTTCTGAAACCAAGTAAAGTCTTCCCACAGTGAAGGTATATATGAAGGTACAATTGTACCTATGCAGCCTGTTAAGGTTGTAAAATTATGCAGCCTGACAAAGGTTAATGGAGGTGGGGCTACAAATAACTATTTAGTTTGCCATTTGCTTTTTTTTTTTTTTAATGAATACGTCTTTTTATTTTGCTTTATTATTATCTATAGTTCCCATAATTAACCTGCATAAGGTCCTAAAAGACCTTTTGGGGGAAATCATCAGTTGCAGTTGGAATGCAGCCTCCTGGCTATATAGCAAAGCTGATTGGGTTTCCTAGCATGAAGCAGCTTCTGCTCTCACTCTTCATGCATCGATCACAAGAAAGCTAAGTCCAGGATAGAAATCACTGCTAGCATTTCCTACTACCTTATACACAGCGCATCACCCCTGTGTACATAGCGATAGAGAAGGCAGAGACAGTAATAAACTGTCTCAGCCTTCTCTATGGAGCACTTGACAGTGTATCTCAGCTAGCTTCCCCCTTCCACGGTTACATGATCTCTTGCAAATGCTCCACTATGCAGTGATGATAAAGAACGTCACTACAGAGTAGAATGCAGACCACCTGGATGAAAAAACAAAACAACATTCATATGCAGTTCTTGTTAATAGCCTTATTAGCAGCATGCTCAACTGTAAAATATGATCTTACCGTGGGTGTAAATTCTGGTATTATTTTTTTCTGCAGCACTGCATCCCAGTTAATATCTGATAAGCTAGGAAACTTCTGTATATCAGTCAGGCATGAGAAGCGTTCCTCTGGATTTCTGTCTAACAACTGCAATGTATAAATCATATAGTAATATAAAATGCTAAACATAAAAAAATGCACAGAACGTTAACAATTCCAGTTATTCATCCTTAACTTTTGACTGTTGAAAAAAAATGGAAATAGAGATGTTGAAAAAAAACTTCTCTGTGGATCTCCGAAGCTCAGCCATATCCACCCATCCTCTGCTTCACACTGTCCTGTGTGTGGCTGTAAGAGATGTGGCTGCATCCACCTCTGTACTGTACACATTTGATCGTTAAGTCACCTCCCTTGACCAAGTCTCAACCTCCCTTCCTTACCTCAGATTATTCCCTTTACTTTAATCATTCCTTTTTCATTTTAATGAATCTTTAAAAATTATTACAAATTTAATTTCTATAAGGTACAAAAAAAAGTGATGTGTAAGAAAGTGAGCTGACTCATACAAAAGGAATGTATTGTGCAGAATTTGTGGACAAATGCTGCCATCTAGTGATCATTGGCAAAAGAATTAGGAACTAAAGCAGGAGGATTGATTGAACAAGGGAGAGAAGCTAGATGCACAGACAGACAAGTTATGTGCTCTGAAAAAGCAAAAATATTTAAAAGACACAGGAGACAGGACAGGAATTTAGTCATTACCCAGATTTATAACAAGTCACCTGTGGAGCAAGGTCTGCCCTGGCTTAAAGTCAAACCCTGGTTGAAGACTTAAAGCTGGTGTCAGATGCAGATGAACAGAGAGGTGCCCAGCTTTACTGGAGAATAAATTATTCTAATTTTGAAGGCCTCATTAAAGGAGTGGGATTTTGAATGAGTGAGCTGAGGCCTGGTTAAAGAAATGGCACTTTCATTGAGTGAGTGGAGTTGTTCAACTTTCAGTGGAGGCCTGGTTACAAGAATTTGATTTCAATTTGAGTAGGGGAAGGTCTGGTTAAAGAGACAGAATTTTAAGAAATTTAAAAAGTGAGCAGAGAGGAACATGCGCTCTGTGGAATTGAAGACACTGCGAACTCCTGTTACAACCTGGAGCAGAAACACACATCAGAAATTGCTGGAAGAAGGCCTCTATAGAATAACCTCGGACTCTGATGGCAGACTGGTGTATCATTGTTAGTATTATTTAGTGTTTAGTAATTCTACAGTTTGTAAATTGATTGATGTTCTATACACCATTTATGAATTTAGACAGGCAATGGTTATCTATTTTGGACAAAGTTAGGCGGCCGTCACACGCTACAATATCGTGAGCGATATCGTTAGCGATCACGTGCACGCGCGATCGCTAACGATATCGCTCACATCGCTGGTGAGCTGTCACACAGACAGACTCACCAGCGATGTGGGCCAGTGAGATCGCTGGTAACTATGGTACACATCGGGTTACTAGGCGCCGCGCGGCGCTTAGTAAGCCGACGTTTACCATAGATACCATCTCCCAGCATAGGCTCTGCCGCTGGGAGATCGTTCATCGTGGTGTCACACACCACGATGAAGCAGATTGAACAAGCGATGATCGCTTGATATGAGCTCCGGCTCTCATATCTGCGATGTCACGATCAAGCGATTTTACATTGTAAAATCGCTTGATCGCACGTAGCGATGCACCAACGATATCGCTTAAGCAATCAAAAAGCAGATTGCTTAAACGATATCGTTGAAGAAATTGAACCTTGTGACGGCCGCATTAGGGATATCTAGTCGATGACTAGTCTGTCAGTGTCTCACTTTTTAGTTCAATAGCACCTGTGTTATTATTTTGTAGCGCAATGGATAGAGTAACAGGGACAGAGTTAGTGACTTATGGTAGCCACTTGGTCAAAAAAGGCAACAAGAACTGTGTGACATTGCTTCTTATTGAAATAAACAAGAAGAAAGACTGCATGTATAAAGAGCGCCCTCTTGTGTTCAGCCTCCTGTATGTGTCATCGCTGTTGCTGGTGTCCTCCCCGCCTCCAGCCATCAGGAGGCTGAACAAGAGAGGGCTGGACGTGCCAAAGAGAGGGCTGGAGGTGGGGAGGACAACAATAGCAGTGAAGACACATACAGGAGGCTGAACAAGAGAGGGCTGGAGGTGGCACAGAGAGGGCTGGAGGCAGGGAGGACACCAGCAACAGCGATGACTCGTTACTGAATAAGGCCCTCCGAACTCATTATCTGTACACTTTTGAAAGTCTTTTAACAACTTACAGGGGAAATAGAGACATGGGGGACCCCTTCTCTGAACTCAGCAGACATGCTGCACTCAGTGTTGCATTCAGTTAGCATATCACCAGGGGATGACAGGTTCTCTTTAATGTGCTTCTTTTTGAGCCATTCCTTTGTTGCCTTATGTTGCTGTATGTTTTGGGTCATTGTCAAGCATGATATAGCGATATGGGTTTATGTTTTTGTAGAAGACTATATCATGATTACTCTCTTTCCACAGAGACTGTCTGGCTATATACCTGTTTTCCTGCACCTATATCTGAGGTTGCAATGTGTAATGGTGGCCATCCTTGCCATATAGAAGTGACTACTACGCTTCCATATATGAAGATACCTTAAACTGCTGTTCCTGACCTATGTACTGAGGACGCTTCATTTGTGGTAAAGTCCATTTTTTGAATAAATAAGGGGTACATAATGCCATTTTATTACAAAATGCTACCATAGCTACTCTCCTTTTGTAGACACCAAAGCTTTGAGACGAAATTAGAACAACTGAGGACTGTTATCATTTATAAGAGGTATTTCTATAGAATCTCGTTTTGATTTAATCTGTGTTTAAAAACTCAGGCTGACAGTCTCATTTTTGTATTATATAATGTTCTTGGCGACCTGCATGACATCCAGCGACTCAAGCCATTGGCACTTAACTTACCAGGCTGGGAATATGTAACAAAAAGCATTTGAGGTAAAAACCTTCTACTAGCCAGGTAATT
Organism: Allobates femoralis; assembly: GCA_033576535.1. Taxonomy (NCBI): domain Eukaryota; kingdom Metazoa; phylum Chordata; class Amphibia; order Anura; family Aromobatidae; genus Allobates; species Allobates femoralis. Next base: position 20,250 of record JARQOC010000773.1, on the reverse strand, counting down.
ATGGGCATATATGGATTACCTATCATTTATCTTTTGCCCATTATGAACTGTAGGACTGTTTTTTCTGAAGCCTCAAGATATATAAGAATAAGAAGACTGTTTTTGAAAACATGGAATATCCTGAACCTATTATGGTACCTTTACACGCCGCCACAGAGGGCAGCAACAGGCAGGCACCGCACGTGCACGTTTTCAACGGTTGCTAACAGTGCCTGATGCCGCATATACACGCCGCCACAAGGTGCTCCACAGAAGGTATTTTCGTTCCCCGGAAGTGCTGACGGGTGCCGCGGGTTACTTTCTGTGGAATACCTTCCCTGATTTACATGCCGCTACCACAAGGGAATATTGGCATACATATTGCGCGCCGCAAGGACATAGGCGTGACAGAGTTGTGTATTACGTGACGCTCGTACGGTGATTGGACAATGCAATAACATCATGATTGGCCAGCCGGCGCAGGAAGGCAGGCTAATACATGACGCTATTGCAAATGTGTAGTGTGACTGGTCAGCTCGTTAAATATGGCACCCTGTGCAGGGACAGCCAATGGTTACACAGTAGCCCCCACCAATGATCGCTGATGGGGCGTGGTAACCATGTCGCTGTGGAACGCCCCTGGGTTTTCCCTAGGCCACGCAAAAACCTTGCCTGTGCCCGGATAACACGCCGCCACCATAAAGATTATGCCTGCCTGTTTTTGAGCACGGCTCAAACACAGGTATCCGAAGACACAGGAAGGAACTTCCTGAATTACACGCTGCCACGTCGCGGTCTTTTCAAGGCAAAAGGCACAATTGTGTCCGATGCCTGGCGGTTTCTACCTTCCTGTGGCGGCATGTAAAGGTACCATTAGTCTGTAGCCGTTATTATAAACTTGGCTGACATGATTGCCTGGTTAAGCCTGTAAAGTCTCAAGTGTATAACCTGATAGCTTTCTATATTTCCTTTGGTAGTTTTCTTATTTACCCTGTTGGAACAGAACCATCAAGTGTAAAAATTCTCCAACGTGTTCATGCTATCAAGCATTATTAGACCTCTGAAGAACCTCATTCCCAGCAAGGAGACACATGTTGGGTCATATATTGGGTCTGTTTTGTTGTTTTTAGGTTACTGCACAGCCCTTGTGGTCTAAAGTAAGCAAAATATACCCTTGCCTATTGGTGGTATACATGTTTTACATTATACCAATCACCTTTCTGATCATCTTACACATGCGGTCCTTCCTCTACCTCTCTATTCATATCCCCCATAATTTATTTAGGTGAATGTTTAGGGTCAGTAGGGATAGCTACCGTACGCGTGGGAGTGCCAATCTGGTGGTGTAGTATATCGTAGGGCAATATACTGTTGTTCTTATCTTGAAGTACACGTTTGTATCGTGATGTCATTCATGACATTTTTTTAAATAAATTTTGTAATAAATTTATCAATTTTAAGAGTTGTTTCTTCTCTTCTGTGATTCTACAAACTTCAGATGGGCCTGCACATGCGCCTTTTTGAGCAGTGGGACTTTGCGGGCACTGCACGATTTTAATTCATAACGGTGTATTGTGTTACCAAAGGTTTTCTTGGTGACACTAGTCCCAGCTGCTTTCAGTTCATTAACAAGTTCCTCCGTGTAGTTTTAGACTGATCTCTCACCTTCCTCATGATCCTGGATACCCCGCTAGGTGAGATCAAAGTTGATTGACACTCATTTTGTATTTCTTCCATTTTTTACTATTGCACCAACAGTTGTCTCCATCTCACCCAGCGTCTTACTTATGGTTTTGTAGCCCATTCTAGCTTTGTGCAGGTCTAGAATGTTTTCCCTGACATCCTTAGAAAGCTCTTTGGTCCTGCCCATGTTGTAGAGGGTAGAGTCTGACTGATTAATTGAGTGTGTGGACAGGAGTCTTTTATATAGGGGACAATTTAAGACAGCTGTTTTTATTGCAGGTAATGAGTTGATTAGGAGGGTCTAACTGGTCTGTCGGAGCCAGAGTTCATAATGGTTGGTAGGGGATCAAAAACGTATTTCTCTCTTCAAAATACAAATACATTTATATAATTTAGATCATGTGATTTTTTGGATTTTATTTTTCATATTCTATCTCTCACTGTTAAAATTAACATACCTTTAAAATTATAAACAGTTCATGTCTATGTCTTTGGGAAATCAGCAAGGGATCAAACTATTATTTCCTTCACTGTATATGGTCTCCATCCTGCTATATATGAGAGCCCATCCTGGTATACATGGTCTCCATCCTGCTATATGTGGGTTAATCCTACTATTTATGGTCCCAATCTGCTATAAATAGTCTCCATCCTGCTATACATGGGTCCATTCTACTGGTATATATGGTGTACATCCTGCTATATATGAACCCATCCTGCTATACATAGACCATTCTACATGGTCCTATCCTACTGTATATGGGCCCATCCTAGTATATATGGTCTCCATCCTGCTATATTTGGGTCGATCCTACTATATATGGGCCCATCCCCCTGGTATATATGCTCTACATCTTGCTATATATGGGCCCACCATGCTATATATGTAAATCCTGCTATATATGGTCCTCCTCCAGGTATATATGGTCCACCTCCTGGGATATGGCCATTATCTTGGTATATATGTCCCTCATCCTGATATATATGGTCCTCCTCCTCCAGCCACCATAGTCCTCCAATTATTATAATGCACCTCATATTCCTCCACATATTATATTGTACCCCAATAGTCCTCTATATATAATAATACACCCCATAATCTACCATGCATAAGGTTGCTCCCATAGTCTTCCATTTATTATGTTTCCCCCTTGTTCCCCCATATGACATAATGAGCAGCCCCAATAGTTCTCCATGAATTATAATGCACCCCCATAGTCCTCCATGCATAAGGTAACCCCCATAGTCCTCTAATTATTTTAATGCACCTCCATTATCCTCCATATATAATGCAGCCCCTCCAATTATTATAATACAGCCTCATATCCCCACCATATATTATTATGCAGCCACCATATATGCAGCCACAAAACCCTCCATATATTATAATGCACTCTCATATCCCTCCATATTGATTAATGAACCCCACAATAGTCGTTAGGCCACTGTGTGCTCACTGATTAAAAAAATAAATAAGTACTCACCTCTCCTTGGTCCCTCCCCACTGCTCTGGTGTCTATGGTAGCATCCTGTGCTCTAAACAGCTCAGCACAGAAGGTGTGCACTGGTGAAGTTACCATGCTTCATTACGCTGAGGTTATAGAACATAGGCACGGCGGAAGAATGATGAAGGAGGAAGTGGACAGTGGAGCGCTCACTCTTTCATCATTAATTTGTGCGATGACAGGCAGGGGAGCCACGGGTGAGAGCGTCCCAGTGCTGGATCTATCACCAGGCCCCCTGACTTATGGTCCTATAGTGGCCTCAAGGTCTACCACCATTGGCGGTACGCCACTGCTGAGCTGGATGTGAGTCCTTGGGGATGCACATTCAGCTGAAGAAGGCGCTGGCGTTGGTGGCTCTCTGTTCCCTCGGACCCAGCTGAGGTTGTGACTGTGATCATTACGCCCCTGATCTCTCACTAGAGATGTTAGATGTGGTCATATGACTCAAAGTAAATAACACTGCCCCAACCTATCTCGACCTACCTACCTTAGTCCGAGAAACTGCAGAGAAACTTGATCATGGCAGATGTGGCCCTGCATGCACAGTGCCTATACTGTACCTCCATAGGGTTTAGATTGCACACATTGTGATAAGAATTCTTCACTAAAGCATTATTTTTAGGGGAGAATATCTCCATTCAGTAAATGCCTGACATATCCAAGAAATTAACAGATAAAAGCTACTATAATGCTTGAGAAAGTATAGTTAGGTTCCACAGAAGTCTATAGGTGTTCCCTTTGGTCCTACAGTATATAATTATAAGGGCAGAGGCATACTATGCGGTATGCATGTGAGATACTCGCATGAGACTCGCATGACTCACTTGGTTTGGCAGACCCCTCTCTGGATGGGAGCATAACAGCTCCATAGAAACACAAGCAGCTGATATGCTTCTGTCCACAGAGCTGGCAGCTGTTCCAGATGAGTCATGCAAGACGCATGCAAGTATCTCGCATGCATCTTGCATAGTGTGTCTCTCCACTAAGGTTGATTTCACACCAGCATTTTTCTGCATCCGGCAGGGGTTCAGACTCTTCTTTAAAAACCGAAATGCAAACCAGATCCAGTTAGTGCCCACTGTTTTTCAGTGGGCATTCCGGCTCCTGCATTTGCATTCGGTTGCATCTGATTCCTGCCAGATCCAGCAGAAACCAATACTTTAACCACCTACAGAAACACAACATGCAGTGTTTTTTGGGGTGGTTAAAAACCTGGATTCGACCGGTTCCAGTATGATGCAGCATCAAATAAAGTGGAGGTCAATGGGCGCTGGTTTTGGTTTTACCGAATCATGCAGGATGTGGTAAAACCAGATATAGTATGCCTACTTAGGACTGAACTGTAATGGGCAATCACAGATAGTCACTCTTTTTAAGAGTGTCTGATTGGCTGTTGCACTCAGATTGCACACCCCAACAATCTGTACTGGTATCTGCACTTGGTTGCCAAATACATTAGTGCGTGGCAACCAACCTGCCATCATGTGTGTGTAAAATAAATAAATAATGGAAAAAAAATACGTAAGAGTTCCCTGTATTTTTCATTCTCGGCACAGATAAAGCGGACAACTGCGGGCTGCCACCCCCAGCTACCTAGTTTTACCTTGGCTGGCAATGAAAAATACAAGTATAATACAATAAATAATAAAAAAAAAACAGTGTGTACTTCGCCCTATTTTTAATTGCCAGCAAAGATAAAACTAGGCAGCTAGGGCTGGTATTCTTAGTGTGGTGGGCCCCAGGGGCGTAACTGCAACAGGTGCAGGGGTTGCAATTGCACCCGGGCCCTGGAGCCTAGGGGGCCCCTAAAGTCTCTTTGGCCTATAGAAAAAGACTACTGCTATTAAAGATTTGCAATACTTGGGGGTCCCATTGAAGCTTTTCCATCGGGGCCCATGATCTTCAAGTTATGCCACTGGTGGGCCCCATAGTTATTAGGCCCCCACACGCTATAGAATAGCAACCCGCAGCAGCCCCAGAAATTGGAGCATTCATTAGGAGCACCAATTCCTGACGCTTCACCTGACTCTTCCTGATGGACTGGTGCGGTGGCATCGGAATGATAAAAGTGTTTACTGAAAGATGAGTATTGACGTCTTATCATTATCAAGCCCTGGATTGGTAACGTCAGGAATCTTCTGATACCTGCCCATTAAAAATCCTGTAAATGAACAGTTAATAAACCCCCACAAAAAGACAAAATTCCTTTACTAGAAAAAAAAACTCACTAACAACCCTCATTTATGCATTTATTAAGTCCCAACAACATACCCTCTGACAATAATCCACGAAGTCCCATGAAGCAGACTCATCTCTGCTGCATCGGATGTCACGCTGAAGGAGAAATTATCCTATTAGAGTGATCTCCAAGGACACAATGACAGCACCAAGAGTTGCAGTAGTGGTGACTGTGCCAGCTTGGAAAATCACGTCAGCTGACCCCAGAACACATCAGCTCACCAAGAGCTTAGACTGTGTCTGCGGTCAGCTGATGGCATTACTATGGTGAGCGGTGTCCTCGGAGCTCGCACTGATAAGATGCTTCCTCCTTTTTCGTGACTTCCGATGCAGTGAGATTAGAGTGTTTCTTAAAACCTTGGGGATTATCGTCGGAGGGTATGTTTGTTAAAACTAAATAAATGGGCAAATGAGAGTTGTCAGTTTGTTTTATTTCTAATAAAGAAATGTTCTCTTTGTGTGTTTATTAACTAGTCACTTAATGGGCTCCCTTGAGTGCAACACCCAATCACAGATGCTCTCAAAGAGAGTGAGCGTCTGTGATTGGCCATTGCAGTTCAGTGCAGTGAATATTCCTGAAGCTTAATATGTGGCTTTGGAAGCAAGCAGCGGGAGACTGGTAAGCTCTAGCTATATATATCTGTCTATCTGTATTTTGAAGGATCCAGAAAAAAATAAGCTGATGTGGCCGGAAATGACTGCACTGGTATTATTCTGGGTCAGGGTGACGGATCTATTATAATACCAGTGCGGTCAACTCCGGCTGCATCTGGTTTTACAATTTAAAATGGATAAGGTGAAACGCGGTAGGATGCGATTTTTGCCGGATCACCAACAGATGCAAAAAAAGCATGTGTAAGCGCCCTAAACCTGTACTGAGCCATGCAGTAATATGGATGCAAATGAATACTTATATGTAAGTTCAAGTCGCATCTAAAAGTAAATCAACCCTAGTTCAGGAGTCAGTTTTTTTCATGGCTGCACTAGCTCAAAATTCAATTTTAGCAAGGAAAACAAAGAAAACCTGGTGTTTACATTGTCCTTTTTTTTTCAGTTTGTGGAAATCTAAATGAAAAAAAATTCATCTAACCACCTGCGGTTTTCTTCCCCAATAATCTATACGTGACTTTACTTGTTTTCGTGAGGCGAACAATGGTGTTTTCAGTATGTGACAAGATAGATTGTATGGGTTTTGTTGTAAATGATACATAGACAGGCAGTTGGGACAAGTAAATGTTTCAGGCTCCCCAGGTAATTGTAGTAAATAATCTGTTTTGTGATTATGTGAATTACGCAGCTGGGGAAAAGACACAGCAAACCTATAAGGAAAATGACTAGGAGAATAAGGAGCTGGAAACATTAAATGAAATTTGCTGTAAATTTAACAATGGCAGGTCAGAGTGACTGCTGCTGGGATGACAAATGGAAAATGCTCACTAGATGGTAAATGGCGACAGCCAGATCTTTCAATGCTTACAAAATAGACAAGAAGAAAAATCACTTTTACTAATTGTTCTAAGACCAAGTAACAGTTCAGAATTAAGAATATGTTCAAGTAAAGCTTAAATCTTATGCATAAAGCAGAATCTAATAAGTCTGTTTCTGTTAAAGTATTCTATACATCACCAATGATTTCTATCATTGTTGGCCTAATATAGCTGACATTACCATAGCTATTGCGAAAAAAGATGTATTTGTGGAATACTACTGACCTACCTGCAGACTTGTGCCATAAACAGGAAAAAAAGATGTTGGTTCCCGTGTTTTCCTGTAATTACTTTATGAACAAAATGTGCAAAAATTGCAACAATTTGCTCTAGAAAACCCTTGAACAAAAAAGGAGACTTTTATGTACGCGCCGTAAAATCTCTTTCTCTTAGGGTGCTTTCACATTTGCGTTCCCCTCCGCAGAACGCTGCAACATGTTGCATTTCTGGTGCGGACGAGACTGGGTGATTTGTGCGCAGGCATCCGCTGCGCACAGATCACATATTGGAGTGAATGGGTGTGCACGGTCATGCGCAGTCAAGCGCAGCACTGTGCGCTCCCATTATAAAGATAGGGGCTTGAGTTGCTGCGCTCACATTGCGGCTCCCCTCCGCAGAACGCTGTGGAGGGGAACGCAAATGTGAAAGTAGCCTAAGCCTCTAATTTACATACCGTATATACTCGCGTATAAGCCGACTTTTTCAGCCCAAAATTTGGGCTGAAAAGTCCCCCCTCGGCTTATACGCGAGTATATGTATACAGCCGCAGCCCCGGAGGTATACAGGCCCCCCCCCATCAAGCTCCAGGGCCCCCCCCATCCTGTAAAAGAATATCATACTTACCAGTCTCCTGTCGCGCCGTCCGCAGCTGCCGACACGCGATCCCGGGCTTCATTCAGTGAGGTGTACTGAGAAGACCTGTGGTGACGTCAGAGGGGGGGCGTTCCCGGGGCGTTCCCGGCGCTGATTGGCTGTTCGCGGTCATGTGATATGTATCACATGACCGCGAGTGCCCGGGAACGCCCCTCTGACATCACCACAGGTCCTGTCAGAAGAGACCTCACTTGGAACTGGGGATCGCACAGCGGCAGAAGGCGTCGGACAGGTGAAGTATTCATTCTTTTTTATTTTTCAGACCTCAAGGGGGGGCCTGTATACCTCCGGGGCTGCGGCTGTATACAGCCCTGGGGCTGCGGCTGTATACAGCCCTGGGGCTGCAGCTGTATACAGCCCTGGGGCTGCGGCTGTATACAGCCCTGGGGCTGCGGCTGTATACAGCCCTGGGGCTGCTGCTGTATACAGCCCTGGGGCTTCTGCTGTATACAGCCCTGGGGCTTCTGCTGTATACAGCCCTGGGGCTTCTGCTGTATACAGCCCTGGGGCTTCTGCTGTATACAGCCCTGGGGCTGCTGCTGTATACAGCACTGGGGCTGCTGTATACTACCTAAGGGCTGCTGTATACTACCACTGGGGCTGCTGTATACACCATTAGGGCTGCTGTATATACCTCTGGGGCTGCATATACCTCTGGGGCTGCATATACCTCTGGGGCTGCATATGGGGCTGCATATACCTCTGGGGCTGCATATACCCCTGGGGCTGCATATGGGGCTGCATATACATATGGGGCTGCATATACATATGGGGCTACATATGGGGCTGCATATACCTCTGGGGCTGCATATGGGGCTGCATATACCTCTGGGGCTGCATATACCTCTGGGGCTGCATATGGGGCTGCATATACCTCTGGGGCTGCATATGGGGCTGCATATACCTCTGGGGTTGCATATACCTCTGGGGCTGTATATACCTCTGGGGCTGCTGTATACTACCACTGGGCTGCTGCTGTATACTACCACTGGGGAGGCTGCTGTATACCTCACTGCTGGGGTTGTATACCTGTGCTGGAGTCCACCCTCGGCTTATACGCGAGTCAATAAGTTTTCCCAGTTTTTGGGGGCAAAAGTAGGGGGGTCGGCTTATACACGGGTCGGCTTATACACGAGTATATACGGTAGTTACATAGTTTTTAAGGTTGAAGGAAGACTTTAAGTCCATCTAGTTCAACCCATAGCCTAACATGTTGATCTAGAGGAAGGCAAAAGAACCCATATGGCAACTCTAAGCTCCACATTGGGGAAAAAAATTCCTTCCTGACTCCAGATACAGCAATCAGACTAATTCCCTGGATCAACGCTCTATCAAAGAATCTAGTATATATAACTGGTAATATTCTAGTTTTCAAGAAAGGCATCCAGGCCCTTCTTAAATGTTAGTAGTGACTCACTCATTACAACATCATGTGGCAGAGTGTTCCATAGTCTCACTGCTCTTACAGTAAAGAATCCGCGTCTGTGATTATGATTAAACCTTCTTTCCTCCAGACATAGAGGATGCCCCCTTGTCCCAGTCTCAGACCTAAGAGTAGAAAGATCATTAAAAAGGTCTCTGTACTGTCCCTCATATATTTATGCATTATTATAAGATCACCCCTAAGCCTTCGTTTTTCCAAGCTAAATAACCCCAAGTTTAATAACCTGTCTTGGTATTGCAGACCCCTCAGTCCTCTAATGACTTTTGTCGCTCTTCTCTGGACCCGCTCTAGTTCAGCTATGTCTTTCTTATACATCGGAGACCAGAATTTTACACAGTATTCTAAGGGTGCCGTCACACCTGGCGACGGCACCGCCGATTTCTTAGGCGATGTAGGGCGTGGCCTATCAGCGCCGATATCGCCCCTGCATCGCCTAATGTAAATGGGGAATGTCAGCACCTCTGAGTGATGTGAAACCAGGCGGCAGATCTGTGTGCACAGTGCCCCATAGGCTCCCATTATACTGCATCGACGCTGGGGTTTTGAGACACCTCGGCGGAGATGTCGCCTGTCAGCTCGCCAGTGCATCGCCGGAGGTGTCTCCCCGTGTAAATGGGGGGCAGCGATGCTGGCGGGGCTCCATAAGCGTGTGGTCGCACTAGTGACTTGTATAGAGGTAAAATTATGTTCTCCTCATGAGCATCTATGCCTCTTTTAATGCATACCATTATTTTATTTGCCTTTGCAGCAGCTGCCTAACAATGGCCACTAAATGTGAGTTTGTCATCTACCCATACACCCAGGTCTTTTTCAGTGACAGTTTTTCCCAGTGTTTTACAATTAAGCACATAATTATACTTTTTCTTTCCTCTGCCCAAGTGCATAACTTTATATTTATCATCATTAAAGCTCTTTTGCCATTTATCAGCCCAAGCTTCTAGTTTACATAAATCCTCCTGTAATATAAAATTGTCCTCCTCTGTATTGATTACCCTGCAGAGCTTAGTGTCATCTGCAAATATCGAGATTCTACTCTGTTTGCCCCCTACAAGGTCATTAATAAATATATTAAAAAGAAGCGGGCCCAACACTGACCCCTGTGGTACCCCACTGTTAACTGTGACCCATTCTGAGTGTGTTCCATTAATGACCATTCTTTGTTTCCTATCACTAAGCCAGTTCTTAACCCACTTACACATATTTTCCCCTTTCCCCATTGCTCTTATTTTATGTATCAACCTTTTGTGTGGCACCGTATCAAAAGCTTTTGAAAAGTACATATACACCACGTCCACTACATTTCTTTGGTCCAGTCCAGAACTTACTTCTTCATAGAAGCTTATCAGATTAGTTTGACAGGAACGGTCCCTCGTAAAACCATGTTGATATTGGGTCATGACGTTATTTTTCTTCAGATACTCCAGTATAGCAATTGGGGGACACAGGACCATGGGTGTTATGCTGCTGTCCTGAAAAAGATTAACAGTGGCTCCTCCTCTGCAGTATACACCCCTGGCCGGCCATAACCTTAACCATTTTGTGCTAAAGCAGTAGGAGGAACGTAACATAGATAATATAACCATGCCTATAGAAAAAAGGGAACTATGTACTAGCTCAAGAACATTATGAGAACTCAGTATAAAAACAGCCTGGAACAAGCAACAGGGCGGGAGCTGTGTCCCCCAATTACACAATTACAGGCTAAGAGAAAGAGATTTTACGGTGAGTACATAAAAATCTCCTTTTCTCTTTCACCTCATTGGGGGACAAAGGACCATGGAACGTCCCAAAGCAGTCCCTGGGTGGGAAGCAATGGAACGATTATTGTGCAGACAGTCCCCTACAGGTGGGGCACTGCCGCCTGCAGGACACGCCTTCCCAGACTCTCATCTGCTGAGGACTGGGTATGGACTCTGTAGCGTTTGGCAAACGTGTGTAAACTAGACCAGGTGGCCGCCTTACACACTTGTTGTGCCGAGGCCTGGTGCCTAACGGCCCAAGAGGCCCCTACTGCACGGGTAGAATGTGCTGTATTACCAGCTGGAAGAGGTGAATTTTTAAGCCTGGGTAGCTTTGGAAGCTAGCATACCCTTGCGGCTGCCTTCCAGAAGAAGGAAGAGGGAATCCGACCTCTGGAAGGACGCAGTCCTAGACACATAGATATGCAATGCCCTGACAAGGTAAAGCATATGCAGAGCCTTCTCAATCCTATGAACCGGTGCCGGACAAAGGGATGGCAAGGAGATTTCTTCGTCAAGATGGAAGGTAGATACAAACTTCGGAAGGAAGGATGGGACCGTATGGATAACTACCTTGTCCTGGTGAAAAACCAAGAAAGGATGTCTGCAGGAGAGAGCTGTCAGTTCTGACACTCTGCGTAGCGAGGCGATTGCCACCAGGAAGGCCACCTTCTGGGATAGAAGGCAGAGTGGAATTTCTCTAAGGGGCTCAAAAGGTGGTTCGTGTAGTGCTTTCAGCACCAGGTTGAGATCCCACGTCTCTAGTGGTCGTTTGTAGGGTGGAACCAAGCGGGAGACCCCTTGAAGAAATGTCCTGACTTGCGATTTGTTAGCAATGTCTCTGAAAAAGAATTGAGAGAGCTGACACTTGGCTCTTAAGAGAGCCCAGGGACAGTCTGGCCTTCAGACCCGATTGGAGAAAACCTAGTACCCTGGGCAGGGAATAGGGCAATGGTGTGTGGCCACGATCTTCGCACCAGGTAAAGAAGGCCTTCCAGGTACGATAGTAAATCTTGGCAGAGGCTGGTTTCCTAGCCCTGATCGTGGTTCCAATGACATCTGGTGGGAAACCTGCCTGGGTTAAAACCCAGGTCTCAAGGGCCACGCCGTCAAATTGAGGGCCCCTGAATTCTGGTGGTAGAATGGGCCCTGAGATAAAAGATCTGGACAGTTTGGAAGACGCCAGGGGACGTCTGCGGAGAGCTGTACAATGTTGGCGTACCATGTACGTCTTGGCCAGTCTGGGGCAATTAGAATGGTTGGAACTCCCTCTTGCTTGATTTTTCTCAGTACTCTGGGAATCAGAGGGAAGGGTGGAAAGACGTACAGGAGCCGGAATTGGGTCCAGTCCTGGACCAGGGCTTCTGCTCCTAGTGACCGCGGATCGTGTGTTCTGGCCATGAAGCTGGGTACCTTGGCATTGAGGTGTAATGCCATTAGGTCCACATCCGGAGTCCCCCAGTGATGGCAGATTTGTTGAAAAATTTCGGGATATAGGGAACACTCTCCTGAGTCTATTCCTTGTCGACTGAGGAAGTCTGCTTCCCAGTTGTCTACTCCTGGAATGTGGACCGCAGACAGGACCGAGTCTGTGTTTTCCGCCCATTGGAGAATGCATGTTACTTCTCGCATCACCTGGGCACTGCGAGTCTCTCCTTGGTGATTCATGTATGCCACCGCTGTGGCATTGTTCAACTGTATTCTTATGTGAGAGGCCGCCAGTAAGTGCTGGAAGGCTCTCAACGCCAGTAGGATGGCACAAATCTCCAATATGTTGATGGGCATAGTCGCTTCTGTTGGGGACCATTTGTCCTGTGCTCTGTGGTGCAGGTGCACCGCTCCCCAACCTGTCAGACTCGCGTTGGTGGTTAGAACTTTCCAATGACCCCTGAGAAAGGATTTTCCTTTTGCGAGTGAGGTCGGTCTGAGCCACCAATGTAGGGACCTCCTGGTTGTCGGTGTCAACCGAAACGTTCTGTCGAGGGAAAAAGGACTCTTATCCCAGGACTTGAGGATGACCAGTTGGAGAGGCCTGAGATGAAGCTGGGCAAATGGAACCACTTCCATTGCAGCCAACATCCTGCCTAGGACCCTCATGGCAAACCGGAGAGATCGAGGGTGCGTCCGGAGGACGGTGCAAACTCCCAGACAGAGAGCAAGCTCCTTGTCCTTGGGAAGGAGCACTAGACCCCTGGAGGTGTTGAAGTGCATTCCCAAGAAAGTCAGAGACTGACTTGGAATCGGTGATAACTTGGGTAGATTTACTAACCATCCCATGCGACTCAGTGTGTCTACCGTGATTGAGACGCTGAGTTCACAATCCCTGAAGGTGGGAGCTTTGATGAGGAGATCGTCCAGGTATGGAATGACAACTATGCCTCTGGAGTGTAGGACGTTCATGGTGGCCGCCATAACCTTGGTAAACACCCTAGGAGCCGTGCCGAGTCCGAATGGAAGAGCCACGAACTGGTAGCATTCCTGATCGACTGCGAACCTGAGGAATCGCTGGTGGGCAGGTGCTATTGGGATATGCAGGTATGCATCTTGTATTTCTATGGAAGCAAGAAACTCCCCCTCCTTCATGGACGCTATGATGGATCGGAGGGACTCCATTCGGAAGTGACGCACCCGTACATATTTGTTTAGTTGTTTGAGGTCCAATATGGTATAGTAAATAGAGTTACAGCCTCAGATATGATCTTACCCCACCGGTGTGCCCCTCTAGTTTCCAGCGCCGAAGTCCAATGTCCTGTGCCCCCCGGAGACTGGCTGGCCTGATCCTGAGGCTGCTTTCTGCAGAGAGGACCCTGTGTCCTGTGACTGTGAGCTGCAGAGTGTGCTGCAGCAGTAATGGCGGCCGGGAAGATGAGGGAGGGGGGCGGAGAGCTGAAAAGGGCGCCAGGCTGAGCAGAATCGCGCCCTTTCAGCTGCGATCCACCCCCTCTGTGACACTGTGCAGTGTCATATTAGTCATCCAGGGGGCGGGCCAGGGGGCGGAGAAAAGGTGGCGGCTTTGGTGTAGGCCGAAGCCCCGGCCTAAATTAGAAAGCTGAGGCCGAAAACGGCACCAGGCCAGCGCGGAGGACCTGGTAGGGGCTGGAATTGATCCGGACCTCTCCAGATCCTTAGGCAGGGTGGCAGAGGGGCTGTAGTTCAAAACTCCTTGGAGGGTGTCCCTGGCACCTGTAGGTGCTGTGTTAGTACACAGGCACAAGGATCCTGTGCCTCTGAATGTGCCATGCCTGCCCTGCACTGCCCCCGTTCCCATCAGGAGCCCGCAGCACAGCTGTGGCTCTTGAATAGTGCAGCTGTTGTGCAATCCTTGAGCCCTTGAGGTGGATGCCGTATCTGCTGCCACTGTCAGCCCTACCTGAGGTGTCTCAACCTAATGCCCCCAGAAGGGGTGATTAGGGAGGGTGCAGGTGTCCCCATCGGAGGGATTCTCCATCGCATCGACCTCAACCCAGAGACCAGAGGAATTGGGGAGGGAGGGGGCCATCTCGACCTCAACCGAGCACCCCGAGATGCTGAGGAGGGAGCGGCATGGGAGGAGATGGTCTCTACCTCAACCCGGCACCCCCGTAATGGGGGGTCGTGGAAGGAGCCATGCCGGGATCTCGAAGAGACCCACTTTGCTTCTTCTTTGATTGAAGAGTAAAATTTAAAAATTTAGGTGTGCCTCCTATGCGACACTAAGCAAAAACTGGTTAAGGCTATGGCCAGGGGTGTATACTGCAGAGGAGGAGCCACTGTTAATCTTTTTCAGATTATTCATAGTGTCGCCTCCTAGTGGACAGCAGCATAACATCCATGGTCCTGTGTCCCCCAATGAGGCGAAAGAGAAAGCATGTTTTACTACAAATTACCTACTGGTACATGACAGTTCCTGCTAACTCTAGCAATATGATCAAGAGGACCTGGGCATTGTTGGACTGCCTTGTTTACGTTACTGCCCTGAGTACACAAGCGTATCTCCATGCTCAGACATCAGGGCAGTATGCAGTAACTACCTAATTGTCAAACCTAATTGTCACATGGCATTTGGCTCAAAACTCGCAGTGTTACAGCATCTGGCACCATATGGTGGAGTCTTCCCATGGTGACTATAGCTTTTACAATAACTGTCCATGTGTTCTGGTGATCCAGTTGCTGGTGATCTATTGAAGTGCTGTTTGGTGTTCTGTGAAATCCTCTTGTCTGGTATTGATCCTTGCTCTTTATTTCATCCTGTGCACGTGTTATCTTTTACTTCTGTTGGATATTGCAGTGAGTGTGAGTCTTTTGTTTCCCTGGTGGTTTCTATTTGTGTGGGGATTTACCACTAATTTTCCGGACTTCACTGGGTGGAGGATATTCGACCAGGGCTGGCCAGGAGCAGGGCAAGGGTGTTGGCTCAGACATCCTCACCATAAGGTGCAACTCTGGGATAAAGGACAGCTAGGGCCCCTCTAACCTGAGGGTCAGTCTAGGAGAACCGGTCCCTTGGCTATTCCTTTCTACACTGTGACAATAACATTTGATCTGCAAATGACTGAATTCAGTGGATGTTAGACTCTATATACAGTTATGCCCATAAATATTTGGACAGTGACCGAATCATCATGATGTGGGCTCTGCATGTAATAATATAATATATATGATAATAATATAATATTTGTTCACTTATATATTGCCATTACTTCCAAAGCACCTTTCATACATCAATAACAGTGTCACCATTGGGGCTCACAATTTACATTCCCTATCAGTATGCTTTGGCTCATTGTTTATCTGTACTGTGAAGTGCCATCCAATTGCTGCATTTAGTTGAATTTGAGTAGAATGTATATCCCTGTACATTTCAGAATTATTTTGGTTGCTTCTGTCTTTAGTATTATCATCAATAAACAATAGTGACCCTATTCCAATTGAAAGCCATTAATACTCATGCCATCACACTACCTCCACCATGTTTTACAGAAGATGTTGTTTGCTCATGATCTTTTCCAAGCCTTCTTTTTTTTCTTCTTTCAATCGCTCTGGTACAGGTTGATACTTAATTGCCTACTTCCTGACCCGAACCTCATTGAAAGTCACTAATTGTGCAGTTTGGATCTCCGCCCACATACAGCCAGCCATAAACAAAGCACTTCCAGGGGAGGGAGAGCTGGGGTTTGTCATATTGTTTTTGTACACACTCAATCCAACATTGCTGACATTGCAAATGGCTCGCACTGGGGTGAGCACCAAGCATACCCAAGCACAGCGATGCTCGTTCCAGTGATTTGCTTACGTAAAGCCCATGAACTCCGAACCCGAACGCTGTAAATTTTTCTAAAGTCTAAAGTTCGGTGTTCATACCGAACACAAAGTCTGGTTCGCTCATCCCTACACATATAGAATCAGCCCCAAACCTTGAAGCTGCTTAATTGATTATGGATTACTGATGAAATAGCCAATGTAGTTGATTAAAGTGACTCTGCTAGTCATTTTTCAGTATGATACTAATATTACCCTTGAATAGTGCCTGGGCAGTAGTGATGGGCGAATCCTAAATTACTCGGAATCGCTTGACTCTAGCGAGTCCGAGCACAGGACTCGCTACTCGTTGCGAGTCTAGCGAGTCCAATGTTAATGAATGGGGAAGCGAGTAATAGCGAGTAGTGTGAGATTTACAAATCGCAGATGTGTCTCGGAAGCTTCAGCCTGAAGCAATCCTAGTTTTGTCATTTATTTGCATTGGACTCGTTTACTTTGTAAGTAATCGCTGGGAAACTCGCACAGATAAGAGTCCTCTCTGCTCAGTGTGCTGGCTGCCAGCTCCAGGGTCCTAGAGCCTGCCTGCTGCCTGATGTAGCAGTGCTGAGATTGTTCTCAGTCTGCTCATTCCCTGTGTACAGACATGAATGTCTGTGCACAGAGATGATGTAGCAGTGCTGAGATTGTTCTCAGTCTGCTCATTCCCTGTGTACAGACATGAATGTCTGTGCACAGAGATGATGTAGCAGAGCTGAGATTGTTCTCAGTCTGCTCATTCCCTGTGCATAGACATCTATATCTAAGCACAGGGGATGTAGCAGAGAGGACATCGCGTTTTGGACTGCGTCGGACAGAAGAGGATTTTTTTAATTAAAGATGGAGTCCCTAATGGCATTTTTTTTTATTTCTAATAAAAAATTTTCTTTGTGTTGTGTTTTTTTTAAAACAATTTAATAGAAATTCATGGCGGTCATGTCTAATATTGGCGTGACCGCCATAAATTTCGGGCTTAGGGCCAGCTGATAATACAAAGCTGGCCCTAACCTCTTTATTACCCAGCGTGCCATCGCTACCAGGGCCGCTGGAAGAGCGGGGTACAGCGCCAGAGGATGGCGCTTCAATGAACACGCCATCTTCTGGGGCGGTTGTGGGCTGCAATTTGCAGCGGGGGGTGCCCAGAAAGCTTGGGCATCCCTGCGCTGCGGATTCCAGCCCCCAGCTGCTTAGCTGTACCTGGCTAGACATAGAAATTGCGCGGAGCCCCACGCATTTTTTTTAAATTATTTCATGAAATTCTGAGATTCTGACTCTGACTCTGAGACTCTGAGACTCTGACTCTGAGACTCTGACTCTGAAATTCATGAAATAATTTAAAAAAAATGCGTGGGGCTCCGCGCAATTTCTATGTCTAGCCAGGTACAGCTAAGCAGCTGGGGGCTGGAATCCGCAGCGCAGGGATGCCCAAGCTTTCTGGGCACCCCCCGCTGCAAATTGCAGCCCGCAGCCGCCCCAGAAGATGGCGCGTTCATTGAAGCGCCATCCTCTGGCGCTGAACCCCGCTCTTCCAGCGGCCCTGGTGGCGGTAGCACGCTGGGTAATAAAGGGGTTAATACCAGCTTTGTTATACAAGCTGGTATTAAGCCCGAGATTCTTAATGTCAGGCCACGTTTGACCCAGCCACTAAGAATCTCCAATAAAGGGTTAAAAAAACACAACACAGAGAAAAAATTTTATTTGAAATAAAAAAAAAAGCCATTAGGGACTCCATCTTTAATTAAAAAAATCCTCTTCTGTCCGACGTAGTCCAAAACGCGATGTCCTCTCTGCTACATCCCCTGTGCATAGATAGATGTCTATGCACAGGGAATGAGCAGACTGAGAACAATCTCAGCACTGCTACATCATGTCTGTGAGCAGCCGGGCTCTAGGACCCTGGAGCTGGCAGCCTGCACACAGAGAAGACAGCTGGACTCGGCTCGCAATGTAACAGCAGTTACTTTGCGAGTTTCCCTGCTATCACTGGCACAGTAGCCGAGTCTAATGCAAACAATGGCAATCCTAGTTTTGTCAGCGTTTCTGACAAAACTAGGATTGATATTGATTTGCATTGGACTCGTGCGAGTAATCACTGGGAAACTCGCAGAGTACCGAGTCCTGCGAGTCCCTTACTACTCGCCGAGTAACGAGTCCTAGCGAGTAGATTCGCCCATCCCTACTGGGCAGACCTTTTAAAACATGTACAATCATTATTATACACTTTCTAGTTTCCATGCTATAATGCTATAAGCATTTTCAGACCCTGCAGGGAGCTGGTACATTAGTTCTTTCCATTATATTAACAGCCGAATAGTTCAGTTGCTGTATAAGTGTTCTTTAATATTCACGCCCACCCAAGATGGAGTTCTGGCCCTCCCCTCTATGCTCTGTGATGGGAGGGGGAGGTGTTTTGTGCTGCAGCCTGTGCGGTCTGTAAAATTTCTTTGTATATATATGAACTTTAGTTTTCCTGCATACATGTATTGTGTGTATCTGCTGAGCAGCAAATGATCAAATGTTCTTATAATCACATATAAATATCTCAGACTGCACACACTGCACATTTGTCTCAGATATGCACAATGACATGAAGAGCTCATAGCTGCAGCTAATATCATCCCTCCTCCCCCTTTTCTTCTCTGTCTTCAGTGAATGAGTCACACAACAGACAGATCAACTAGGAGGACTGGACAGTGTAATGATGCATGAATATTCAGTCTTTGGGGAGTGGGCAGCAGAGAGCTCACTGTGATTGACAGATGGAATGAATCTTTTATTTTGAAGTTTACAGAGGATAGGAGGGAAGTATAAATAATAGAAATACATGAATTGAGCGAGCTTAGAGAATGAAATTAGAAAAAGATAGCATAATAGCAGTTGCATATGGATTTTTGGCCTGACAGATTACTTTTAAAGAGCTTTCAGATCAAATTACTTTTGGTCCCTTAAAAAACAGGAAGTTACATATTGAAGATCTGTAATTTCCAAACCCTTACTTTGACTAGGATGTGAATAATCTCAAATAAAACTGTTAGTGTGCACCTTAAGCCCATATTGATTATATATCTGTATCTTGATTATGCTATGTTAAACAGCTAAATGCCAAAACATGTGTCACTGTCCAAATATTTCTGCACCTAACTCTACTCCCAAGGAAAGCAAAATCAACACCCTGAACCAATGTTATACAGTACAACTCGGGGGGCGTGGCCTGGCTATGGCTGTGTGAAGACGTGCACACTGTGAGCTCTCCAGACCCAGGACTGAAACTGTTACCCGCAGCCCGCCAGCAGACCCCAATGTCCCGCAGAAGGAGACTGGAATCTATCCCTGGCCAAACTATGCCACCGGGAGTGGTGGGAGGCACCTCAGACATCTCAAGGCTGTTTGAGGCTGCGGGAGGGAAAGCGAGGAGCGCGACTGTAATGGCGCCGTTGTCTGGGAAGAAGGTACCGCCCACTCCACCTCCACTCCAGCAGAGAAGCCGCGCTGCGCTCCGGGGCTGGTGCAAACTGAGAATCTGCCACATACAGAGGTGAGAGGGACCGGTACAGCGATGCTGGCCCCTGGAGGAAGGGGGAAGCCGGGTGACACTATGCCATCAAAGGGGAGAGTGGGTCAGCGGAGACATCCTGGTAGGAGAATAATAGACGTGTTCCCCCGCAGCCAGCCTACAGTGCAGATCGCCAGTTAGAGTTGCAGGCTATACGTGACCTCATACAGGCCCTGCCATCTAAACAGGAACTTGAGGCAGTTGTACAAAAACTAGAGGCCCAGGAAAAGGTCTTAGGTGCTTTTGCAGCTGATGTGGAGGCCCTGAAAGAGACCGTTTCTTCTGCATTAGAAACCAGAGTGGCAGATCTGGAGAATGAAGTTGCCACTCCCACATAGTGGCTCTAATCCTGCAAACTGATGATAATGAAAATAGGGAGTGGCGCAACAATGTCCGGCTGAAGGGCCCAGAGTAGGCGGGCTGTTGTGGCATTCAACACCGCTACCTGCACCGGAACAAACGCACCCATACAGCC